>PVJC01005584.1:22500-58518 GCA_004026665.1 Murina feae
GCTATAACAGAGTACCATAGACTGTGTAACTTATAAACAACTGAAATGTATTCCTCATCGTTCTGGAGGCTGGAAGTCTGAGATCCAGGTACCAGCATGGTCAGGTCTGATGAGGCCCCTCTTCCAGATGCCTGACTATTATCTTCTCATGTGTCCTCACATAATGGCCTATTCTCATAAGGGCACTAATCTCATTCATGAGGGTTTCACCCTCATGACCCAATCACCTCCCAAAGGCCCCATCTCCACATACCATTACATTGGGTGTTAGGTTGCAACATATGAATTTGGGGTGAAGGAATGACACAAACATTCCATCCCATTTCAGGGAAAGAGAGGGAATTTGGGAATAGCATAAATAGGGCCATATGTGCTCCTAAATTTGTGTCAGGTAGGGGAGAAGAAAGCCGACAGTAGCTCAGTGGTTTATTACCATGGCTGACCATTTGAATCACTTGGGAAATTTAAAAAATAAAACACCAGTATCCAGGCCCTCCATTCCCACTACAGAGATTCTGATTTACTGCGTCTGGGGATGTGGACAGAATATGGTTTTAAAAGATCCAAGGTGAATTTAATATGCAGCCAGGATGGAAACCACTGCAACTGATTCCTCCTCAGTCTCTTTTCTTCCACAGTTCATGGCTCTTGCCTGAGCTCAGAATTGAACATATGAAATAGTAGTGATTTTTTTTACATATTATTTTCAACATTTGAGCATGTATGACAGTGATGGTTATGCATGTCTTTAAAACTTGTTATTTTAACTCAGTTGTAGATAATTTCTTGTCTATGTTCATGGTTTATTAAGTAGCAAGCCTGCTTCTTAGGCTGCTGTCTATTCACAGCTTATCATTAAAAACCAACAATTCCAAACCCAGAGGTAACCTGGTTTGTTTCTGTTTTCTGCAGGGAAGGAAAAGAATTTTCTAAACTGCTAGGAATTCTCTTAGGTTAAAGGATATCATGTTGCTGCTGGATTAGGCATAAATGTTGTGGCTTCAGTACCCACCTGCGGTTTGTGAAGAGGATCAGACGCTGTGAGGCCTGGGGTTCTGACACGGAACTCTGCGTGGCATGTGTGAATGGGTCCACATCAGGGGCCCATTTTATTACCAATTACTCCACCACGTGTTCATGGCCCGGATGGACTCTAGTTAGGACCTCGTTCATTATTCAATATTTTTTTCAAAACTGGCAGCATTTTAATACTTTATCTTTTATATTTGTTTTCTTTCAGTTCAGCAATCTCCCTTAATAATCTACATAGAAATTCTTTGTCCTAAAAAACCCCCCACAAAACCCTTTGTCTTTGACAAAATTATAGTCGTGTTAGAAAATATGACCGTACTTTTATTGCATCCTGTATTCTTTATTGGAAAACTTCTGGTGATTTTTCTTCTTGTTTTGGAGTTTTCAAGAAGAAAATCCCCCAAATTACTTTCTCTGTTTGTGTTAAGTCTATAGATAGCCATAGTGTCTTCCCCCCATCCTCACCAACATTCACATGTTGAAATCTAATTCCCAATGTAATGTTACTGGGAGGAGGGGTCTTTGGGAGGTGATTAGGTCATATGTGGAGCCCTCATGAATGGAATTAAGCACCCTTATGAAAGACACTTCATACTGGTAGAACTCCTTTGTCCCCTTCTGCCATACAAGGACACAGATATTTGAATCAGCAAGCCAGGGCTCACCACATACTGATCCTGCTGACCCCTTAATTTTGGACTTCCCAGTCTGTAGAATTGTGAGGCATAAATGTTTATTGTTTAAGCCACCCAGTCTGTGGAATTTTGTTATAGCAGCCCCAATAGGCAAGACATCAATATAGCACTATTTTTATTTTTCGCATTTGGAGTTTGGCCACTTACTATTACCCTATAGTATTGGTGCAGTTTTTAAAACCTCTACCTCATCTTCAATGACTGGAGACCTTTGTTGTGGTATCACAGTGCAGAGGTAATGTACTGTATTTTCTGGCGTATAAGAAGACTTTTTAACTCAGGAAAATCTCAAAAGTCGGGGGTTGTCTTATACACCAGGTATCGTCTTATAGGGCAGGTGCTGAAACTTCCGAGCTAAACTGGAAAATCTGCAGTCGCTGCATATGGTGGGGGGAGCTCAAAAGGACTGCACTCCATTCATTTCATTGGAACCAGATGGGGACTGCAAGTGTCTCTGATCGGCTCCTTTTTGTGTCACATACGGTCTCCATCGGGACTTTTTAACCCAGGAAAATCTTATCAAAAGTTGAGGGTCATCTTATATGCCCAGTCATCTTATACGCTGGAAAATACGGTACTGCCTTCCTGCGTAATCTGTCAGCTCTTGTATTTTTATTCTGAAAAGTGGGAATGTACATATCAAAAAGAGAGTTCTGACAACTAAAAGTCTACCTCTTTCACCTACTCTTGGCACTTCCCCCAAAGTGGACTTCCTTTTGTGTCCTTTCTCCTTTTACTGTAGATACATTTTGGGGGGTCATTTACTCTAATCTTTGTATATTTGTATGTATTTTCTCATTTTGTTTTCATTTTCAGATTTGTGAAGCTTTATAAAAACTTCCTTTCTCTGTTTTCTGACTTTCATGTCTATTTACTTCTTTTCTTTTGTTAATCCTCACCCAAGAATATTTTTTTAAAATATATTTTATTGAAATTTTACAGAGAGGAAGGGAGAGGGATAGAGAGGTAGAAACATCAATGAGAGAAGCATCGATCAGCTGCCTCTTGCACACCTCCTACTGGGGATGTGCCTGCAACCAAGGTACATGCCCTTGGCCAGAATCGAACCTGGGACCCTTCAGTCCCCAGGCCAACGCTCTATCCACTGAGCCAAACTGGTTAGGGCAAGAATATTTTTTTCTATTGATTTTAGAGAGAGTAGAAGAGAGGGGTTGAGACATACAGAGAGAAACATTGATGTGAAAGACACATAGCAGTTGGTTGCCTCCCGCACATGCCCTGACGGGGGCCAGTGATGAAGCCTGCAACCGAGATACATGCCTTTGCTGGCATCAAACCTGGAACTCTTCAGTCCACAGGCTGATGCTCTAGCCAGGCATCCTCAAACTACGGCCTGCGGGCCACACGCGGGTGTTTTTGCCGCCGCTGCCTGTCCTGCTTAAAATAAGGTATGTGCAGTGTGCTAGGAATTTGTTCATAGTTTGTTTGTTTTTTTAAACTATAGTCCGGCCCTCCAACGTTCTGAGGGACAGTGAACTGGCCCCCTGTTTAAAAAGTATGAGGACCCCTGCTAGCCACTGTGCCAAATCGGCTAGGGCTTCTTATTTCTTTGTCTTGGTTTTACCATCGTAAGAATAAACCGTAAATAGAAAATATTGGTTGTGGCTGATTGTGGAGGAACTTTATTTCACTGGGGAAGTGAGCTTTTGGTTTATAAACTCTACAGGACATTTCAAATTCACCTTGAGATCCTTGCAGCTTTTGTCAGTTCCCAGATCCCTGGTCAGTAAATCTCGCCAGTGTGAAATGGAAGGGACTCACACTTTTGTGTTTTATGTTGCCCTTTGGATAACAAAAGCTAGTGTGTTGTGACTTTATGTTATTGAAATAAAAACCCCTCAAACTCAAAACTCGGGTTGTAAGATGGTCGTGTCTTTATCATCATCCATGTGTACCAATGCTTGTGGGACCTGACCACTAGTGAATAGAGAGGGTGCTGTGTTTCTCTTTTTCATAAGAAGTCCTTGCTTGTTGTGAAGTTAGCCTAACATCTAGCTTTTGCACACTTTGAATTTCATATTTTCATGGATAAAATCTCCCAACTCACTTGGAATATCTTTTAATCAAATAAACCCAATTTCCAAAGCCATTGCTTCCAATTTCCTTTTGCTTGTTTTGTTTTTCTAAAAAGCATTTTGTGTAACAAAACACAATAAAAAGTAATGTCTGTGCCTCTTTTTATGTATTTTTAGTTGCATTTATTGAGATGACATTGGTTAGTAAAATTATATAGGTTTCAAGTGTACAACTCTTATAATACATCATCTGTATAGTGTATTGTATGTTCACAACCCCAAGTCAAGTTTCTTTCCATCACCATTTATCCCCCTTTTACTCTGTGCCTCTTTTTAAATTGGCATTTGCTTTTAGTAAGCTAATTTATCTGGGCTCTCGGTTATGTTTTTCATAACCCGAATAGGAGCTTCCTAATAACTCTTTCACTCTACCAGGTAAAAAGTAGATATCAAAGTTCAATTACCCCAAAGGAACTTGCGTTAAATAACGCAGCCAGAGAGGGAAATGGAAATAGTCAACAAAAGCACGAAGAAAAGCCATAGGACTGGGTAGATTGTTTATGTTTACTCCACGGTTTCTTATTCTACACTTTCTCTCCTGCTCTCTCAAACCCAGGCATGTTTAGGACAAATACATTACCTTTTTAAAAAATATGTTTTTATTGATTTCAGAGAAGAAGGGAGAGGGAGAAAGAGATAGAAACATCAATGATGAGAGAGAATTATTGATTGGTTGCCTCCTGCACACACCCTATTGGGGATCAAGCCTACAACCCTGTCATGTGCCCTGACAAGAATGGAACTGTGACCTCCTGGATGACAGGTTGACATTCAACCACGGAGCCACACTGGCTGGGCACAAATACATTACTTTTATTTCCTGGTATTTGACAATAACAAAAGGTTTCTTTAAGGTCAAACTTGAGTAGTTGAGTAGGCATGAATATCCATGATTTTTAAAAGCCAAAATTAGAGAGTACTGTTAAACAACATTCTTGAATTGTTAGTACTGATGGGCTCTAACTGGGATTAGGTACAAACTATCTAAGCATAAACATATTACAGCATCTGAGATAGTATATTTAATGTTGTGTTTTTTTAACTGTCCTTTCCTGTTCTCCCCCCCCCCAAATATTTTGAGATGGCTGTACTTAACTCTGTACATAAAAATTTAAAGGACCTAATTAAATAGTGTAACAAAAGATTAAAAGTTTAATTTTTATTTTAAGTAAGTTTACAGGGTTATTTATTTAACCTTACTTAGTATTGACAAGCACATTAAAATAATAATTAATGAAATGACTTGTGTAATGGATAAAAACCTCTTCAGAAGTGCCAATCTGGAACATGTAGTTGGAATTTTTGACTAATATATTTAATTGGAAATGCCCTAAGTATCAGAGTCATTTCTTTAATTGGTCAAAGGGCAGATGTCCAGGGCCATCGCTGCTCTGGGAGGGCATTTCTGTTGGTCTTGGCTTGCCTCAGAAACAGCGGAGAGTGATGACTGTTAGCATGTGTGGAGGTTTACTAAGTAACAGGCGATGTAGTAAGCCCCGTGCACACATGAGCTCACTCAGTCAATATTTGCTGAGAGTCAAGTGAATAAATGGTCCATCATCCAGCTCCCAACACACAGAAAAGGCTCTTTGACTCAACTAGTTAGGTGGCCTAGATATTTATGGGGGTTTTGTTATTTTTCTTCATGAGTGAATTTTGACAATATCTTTGACATCTCTTGGCATTAAATATTTAAATTGAGTTGATAATGTTAAAAAGTGCTATTTTCTGAAGTTTTTGAAGTTGTTTAATGTTTTGAAGTTGTTTAAAGTTGTTTAACTTTATAATGTACTACAAATCCAAACAAATATCTTGGCAATTTCTCTTTGATGCCACATCTAGACAGTAAATCAGGACAATTTTGTAACTACACTATAATATGAATTAATTCAAGAACTATTTTTAAGAACCCCCGTTCAACCTAATGTCATTATCATCAGGAGAAAACATTAATGTTTTGTAATTTTCTGATGATTAAATTTCTTTAAAGTTTAATATTCTCAGATAATAGAATCAATGTGCCACTTATAAAACATTGATTATTCATAACACCCAAGAATAACATGTTTTATTCTTTTATTATAAAAACTGATCAGAATAATCAACCCATAATAATTACTTTATCTACTCAACCTGATTGAACAAACATGGGAACCTGTTATGGATTTTTACAGCACATGTATTCCATAAGTTTTACTAATATATCAGATAATTAATTCGAAACATAGTGATCGGCATGTTACTAAAATGCCCTCATGTAAAGCCCATATTTCCGCTTACCAATACTGAAAAGTACTTCCAGAGAAACACACAAGCATATGTCTACTGATTTTGTGGGGTTTTATCTAGCTTCTCTGTTGATTTCTCTAGAATTCAGTGTTCTTCAAAGCAGAAATGATATCTTTTGAATGTCATAATTATAGGGGAGAACAGCACAAGTTAAGTAAATACTATTTTGATAGTATTCTTTTTAATATGGTGGGACAGTGTTTATGACATTCTTTCAGTGGTCTGGTTTCTCATGCTCTTTCGTTTCAATTGATTGATTTCATCTTGACTTACAGCAAAATAAAATGGAAAACTCACATATTCTAAGTAAAGGTTTATTTTAATGGTGCAGGCTTATTAACTGCTAAACAAGCATATGTTGCTAAACATACGCTGTGTTTATCATCTTTGTAAAGGTAACATTCAGCTGTATGTCTTGAAATATGCAGAGCATCCTCTTATGCGTGACATATACAGTGAAAACATTTATAATCCATCATTGGTTTGCCAATCCAATTAAATTTCTTTAAATATCATTTTAAAAAAACATCTGAGAGGATCACATGGCCAAGTGAAAACATAGTATCTTTAAGAGGTTATGGGAAATTCACTTTTTGTATTTGTGTTATTTTAATATAGCAACTGCAATGGAGTTACAGAACTATTTCTAATATAGTTAACAGCATGTTTAACTGATTCCCTATATATGTCCTTAATAACTAAATTTATGCTAACCTAGAGATTGCTTATAACATCACTACCCAAATGTCACATTGCACTGAAAAATGGCATTTTGTTTCAGAAGATGCTGGCAGAGCATGAGGTCATTGAGGGGGTGGGAGGGAGTTTTGAGACTTGCTTTAAGGAAACTCTGTGTGTGTGTATTTAATGCGCAGCACCTGTTCTTCCTGGAGCCTACCAGCAGAGCCATTCCCAAGGCTATGGGTACCTGCACCAGACCAGCCTGTCATCCATGAGGTCAATGCAGCATTCACCAAATCTAGTAAGTGTGGGTTGGAAGTGTTTCCTTTTACCCAATGTTCCCGTTTCATCTCCAAAATATAAATACGCATGGAAAAGTAATTTTTATTTATTTTATATTTTAACATTTATTTTTTTTAACATATAGGTGATATATAATATTGTATTAGTTTCGGGTGTACAACATAGTGATTCGACATTTACTTACTTTACATTGTGATCACCACACAGTAAGTCTAGTAAGCATCCATTACTAGACAAAGTTACTGTGGTATTATTGACTAGATTCTCTGTGCTGTACATTATGTATTCATGACTTACTTGTTTTTATAACTGGAAGTTTGTGCCTCTTATCCCCCTTCACCTTTTTCACTCACTCCCCCCACCCTTCTTCCCCTCTGGCACCATCAGTTTGCTCTTTGTATCTATGAGGCTGTTTTGTTTTGTTTGTTCATTTGGGGTTTTTTGTTTGTTTGCTTGTTTTATTCCACATATAAGCAAAATTATACAGCATTTATCTTTTTCTGTCTGACATTTTTCACTTAACATATCCTGTAAGCCATTTGTTATTGCAAATGGCAAAATGCCATTCTTTTTATAGCTGCATAATATTCCATTGTGTATATGTACCGCTTCTTTAACCATTCAACTGTCAGTGGGCATGTACATTTCCAAATAAAGCATGATGTGCCTTCATTGGTACACCGCTTTTGAAGGAAGCAAAGGACTTATAAACTATTGAGAAGGGAAGGTCTGATGTGAAAACATGTAAACAATGAAACACAAAGATTCTACCAGTGCAATACCCTAATTGTTATTTTATTATTGGTGTTAGCCAGTTGTGATCTTCATTCATGCTTATAAAGCATAAATATTTGGTCATATTAACTAATTAATCTGGACATCAGTCGAAATGGCCACTAAAACCTAAATGACGGAGCCAACACGTCTTTGAATCCTCCTATTGGAAACCTTGAAGCATTAGTTCATTAATTAAATGTCCAGTTTGGAAGTGCTGTTCAAGGTCATGTTGGTGTCACATGTTACATCTCATGCTGAAATGCTTCTCTAAGCAACTGACACAGTCACTCCGCCCTCTGAGAACTTAGAAACAGGTGCCTCCCCCCGCCAACTCCCGCAGTTCCATTGATTTATGCCAATACTATACTGTATTGATGATATAGTTTTATGACATAGTTTTAAGTGAGGAAGTAAACATTTCCTCATTATAACAAAGATTTAGTTATATGTACCCTAATATTTAGAACATGTATATGCTAAATTTCTATCAAAAGCCAAAAAAATTCTACAAAAGCCAAAAAAAATTAGTATATTAATTTTTTTTGTATATTTTTAAGCGGAAACAAACATTTTAAATACTTAAGAAAAGTTTGTTGCCTCTGCCAGGGGTCAGTTGTTGTGATGTGGATCTGCCTGCCACTAATGCAGGTTTTATTCTCTGGAGACTGTGGAGTAGGGGAGAATCGATGTCACCTGATGTCGCTGACGTTAGCCGAAGCTGGAGGAGTTGGGCTTCACTGCCTTAAAGCTTACTTTTTGACAGGCTAGCAGTTGTATTTAGTGGCTTATTCTATCCGTGTTCTGGCCCCCAAATGCCAGCTTTTTGCCAGCCTAGTAAACTTGAGATGAGCACAGTTAGGACACTAGGCTCTGTTGTGCGACTCTCCAGACATAAATGTACTTGGGAACATTCCTAACAGTTGCTTCATGAGTGGGCTGGTTGGTTGGGATTGGCATCTGTGGCCATGACTCTATGGGTGTTCATAGTGACCCCGTCTTTCTCTTCGCAGAGGACCTACCGAGCCATGTACGATTACAGTGCCCAGGACGAAGATGAAGTCTCCTTCAGGGACGGCGACTACATTGTCAACGTGCAGCCCATCGATGACGGCTGGATGTACGGCACGGTGCAGAGAACAGGGAAGACCGGGATGCTCCCAGCTAATTACATTGAGTTTGTTAATTAATTATTTCCCCTGGCACTTGGAGCTTTACTCTCTGTACACTAAACCTAGTCTTTTTAAAAGATAGAAGATACTTTTCAGACAACTTGGCAGTTATTTTACAATAATCTACCCTTACTTTGACAATTAGACACACAGGTACCAGGAAGAAGGAATGATTTCTGGGCTGAGAACAGCAGCATTTTCAGTAGTTCCTGTAAACAAAACCATTAGGTCTGGAGACCTGGTGCTGCTAATTGTATTACTGGTTTCTTTTGATTGGCTACTGACCCCTTCTGGGAGATGTATTTTTGTAGACTTTAATAGAGATGTTGATTGTCTTGTAAATGTAACACGTATATGAGACTTCTTAGCTGTCACTTTGGAATCACCAGAAGCCAATTCTCTTAATTCGGCAACACAGCCAATAACTTAAAATCTGTGTAGCTTTGGAGTCATAAGGCAATTTCCAATTCCAGTGAAAATCACCTAGTATGATCAAGTAAGCAAAGGCAAAATGACAGTTTTGTTAAAATTATATTGAGTGGTGGCCTTAGGGACCTAGAAACTTCTACTGAACAAAGAAATTTTTGTTTCCTTGGCCAACTTGGGTCTATTTATTTCTTATTTGTACCAAGGCATATCCTACTCTGCACTTAAATTCTATGGACCCACACGTATGCTTGGCTCACAGAATGTCAGGACCAAATAACTTCATAGCTACTCTGCAAAGGGCAGATTTAAGGCCATCTCTATGATTTCCCTAATAGCCTTTACCCTGTTGCATGACATGTAGGTTCAAGCTTCTGTAACATAGGCAGCTGCACTGCCCATTACTCCTACTAGATCTAAAAGTGTGGCTGATATCTAAAAGCCTTTCCTCTAGTTGTCAGCTCATCAGAAAAACATATTTTGAAAAGTTGCTTGAGATCCTCCTGCTGCATTGCACTCTAGTTTTGAAGGATGTACACTTTAGGAAATAGATGTATACTCTAGTCAATAAGTGATTTAGGTGTTTATTGAACAGCTTTCATTACGTTAATGCCGCTGCTGATTTAAAACTTAAGAAAACTTAACAGGAGCCAGGGACAAAGTGGGGTAGAAAGTGTGCTAGAGAAAAGCAGTGAACAAAAAGTGACCGACCCATGGCGGGGGGCGGGCGGCGGGGGTGGAATCTGGTTTCTTGTTTTGGAAAAAGGCATTTAAATTCTGGAATGAAAATGTAGCCACTGAAACCAGTAAAAGAAAAGACTTTCTTGTCACTTTCTGCTTTTTACTTTCTAAATCACATTCAGGGGGTGAGATAGGAATGTTATCAGAGATTTTAGGTCCAGGCACAGGCTGTTCACTGAAAATGGAATTGTTGTCTGATTTTGACTTTTCAAATGAGTGACCTTGCAGTTTCTTTCTGGATTCACAGCCATGACTGCAGCCTTTCTGGCGGGTTGTGACTTTCACCTGAGTCCACCGTCAAGATCACCTGAGATTAACATCCATCAGCAACTGTGTTTTTCTGATTGTGTCATTTATTGGGACCTGCAACAGGGTAGCATTCATGTAGGATATGATTCTATAGTTGAGGTGAAGCTGAAAAAGCTAAGTCTCTAAAATGTAATAAAATGTATGGGTTGGGGATATCTCCTTATACCTTTTAATCAAAGAAATTAACAAAATATATTTTATAGAAATGTTTATCAGTCCAAAGGCAAACATTAATTTATTAACATGTTTGAAAGCTTAGAAAGTACTTTTGAAAATCTGTAGTTTCATCTTATCTAGCTAAAAGAGTAAATAGAATTAAATTTATTGCACTTAAGCTTCATCTGCATGACACCAACATAAAATTGAAGAGAGACAAAATTCACGCAAATAACTAAAGACTTTTTTTGAGTTAGCTTTATGGAATAGGCAGTTTGACTGATTTTCTCTCATTGAAATGACCGGTCATGATTAGATTGATTAAACTCCATTTCAGTTTTGATGTCCTGTACACAAACCTACAAACACAAACTGAACTTGCAATATTCTTGCAAAAATGTATGTGCATTAAAAGTGAGGGAAATGAGCTTGCTCAGTTTAATTATACCATTTAGTAAATATTTATGTTTCACCCAGACTTCTTTTGACGATTATAAAAAAGGAGTCATTGTTGATTAAATTTTGCAGACTAAATGTAGGACAGGTACAATTTTTGGTAAATAGCACATTTATAGGGAACTTAAAGAAAACTGACTTAAAATGATAAGGATAATGGGGAAAAGTTACCATAAAGTAACAGCTTGATATTTCACTGTTTTTCTCATCCACTGATTTCAAAATCAGGTTCATTGAATGTAAAAGTCAATACATATTTGGGGAATAATTCTCCTAAATTGTAAGCTTTCCATAATGTTGGCATAGTAGGATGTTTCTGCTTTCCAGCCTTTAGGAACTCAGATCTGATCAGAATTTAACTAGAGGGAGGTTATTTTAAAATATATTTTATTGATTTTTTTACAGAGAGGAAGGGAGAGGAATAGAGAGTTAGAAACATCGATGAGAGAGAAACATCGATCAGTTGCCTCCTGCACACTCCCCACTGGGGATGTGCCCGCAACCAAGGTACATGTCCTTGACCGGAATCGAACCTGGGACCCTTCAGCCTGAGGGCCGACGCTCTATCCACTGAGCCAAACCAGTCAGAGCCGAGGGAGGTTATTTTACAGTAAAGACTGAGGGAGAACAAGGTGTCACATGCTTCTGACACTCTCACTTGATAGTGTTGTCATTGTCACTGAAGCTTGTCAGGATATTAAGCATCTCAGCAGAAATGGAAGGATTATGTGTATAAAACCAAAGTGCTATTTTACATAATCATTTTCAAAGCTACATTGTTAAATACCTTTTCCCCTCTCCAGCTTCAGTTTGGCAAGAGGTATCATACATAACGCAGACAGCTAAGTAAGGGTCTAAGAAATGAGCCTGTTTACAAATCAAGTTACAGAAGACTGTGGGCGCCCAAGCACCGAGAGCATGTGCCTGCTTTTCCAGGCCCGTGTCCTCCCGCCTGACAGAAGCATAAGGAGCAATTTGATAGACTTTTCAAGTTTTTGGAAACAAAACTGTATGTGAATCACATCTCTCTGGAGAAAAGCAGTTTTTGTAGCAAGTGTTTTTATGAATTCTTGGTCTCCGAGGAAGCTTTCTATCTTTCACCTGTGGCAAAAGGACTTCTTGGTGTCTTCTTGTCATCTCACGTTAGCATTTATCCAGTTGCTAGCTGTCCTGCATCTGCTCAGGCCTCCCCCACCTCTAGACACCACCCAGGAACATGCAAGCACAATTTCCTAGAGCACCTTGTGTGAAGAGAGATGAGACCAGCCCAGCCCCTCCCTTGCCACCAGGGTCATTGAAGATGGTAAAGATGCGGTTGTGCCCATTTTGCCACAGTCTTTGTTTCCTTATCGTCTCTGGGTTGAGCTCTACAACACTTTGGGAGTTGGGAAGCCAACTTTTCTAAAACAGTGGAAGTTGAAGAGGTGTTTTTTTTTGTTTTGTTTTGTTTTTAGATATGTCCAACTCCAGTGGAATGTTTTTAATGAAAAGACAAAGAAAATGTGTGTGATCCTTTAATAACACATCTCTATATAAAGTAGATATAGTTTATACCAAAATTATAATATAGATATATACAAAAATAGGTGCCTTTTTGATTACCCTTGTTTGTCCACTATGGTCTGGGAAAGAAAACCAAGCTTCTGCTTATCCTATAGTAATATTTTATTACACATGATTGGTATTTTTGTGGTGGGGAAGATGCTCCTGACAGCTATGAAGAGTGAGAGCTGATTATATTTTACTCCTAAAGGTTTAGGAATTTAGAAAATACTAACTCCACCAATTTTTGAACAGTTCTTTGTAGATTTATATATAGTTGAACTGCATAAACATTAATTTTAGGCTTGAGATATAAAATACCTATATTATGAGACTGAATTCATTACACAAGAAGAAATTCGCTTCACGAATTCATTATATCAGAGCTATTTGCTCTGATCATCTAGAAGTGGCTGGAGTATGCTTGTTTTGGGTAATGTGACATGGTGCTGAGAAAGCTTTAGTTAAGGAAGAAGCTATGTAAACAAATGATCAATGAAAGTCTCCTTCTCAAGTATTCCTTGCCCAGTAATTCCTTTCCAGACAACTGTCAACTATTGATGATCCAAAAACTCATGACATTGCATAACGCTTCTGTGGCCATCATTCCAGGATGCTTAGGCTCCTGGAGTCCACAAGCCTGGAAGGGTCTCCAGGGCAGATCTCATCCAGTTGTCCATGTTACTTTAGTGTATTCACGGAAATTCTGTATGTTTTTGGTGTTAGATATATGGTATTCAGTTTGCATAGCGTATACCTTCTTTGTAATCCAGTGCTATTAAGAATGCTTTACTTAAAGGAAAAAAAGAAATCTGCATTATAGTCCTATTCTTCAGTGTCCACACAATGAATGGCTGAGCATTTTAGAAGCAGCAGCAGTGGTTGCAGGTATGGCGTGGAACAGTTTGGTCTTTGACTTGTGATAAAAGTGCAAAATTGAATCACTGTGCAGTTTGGCTTTTATTTGCCTCAAAATATGTAGAATTGTGATTGATTAATTTACAAGATTTTACTAACTTTGAGAGCTTACAGTTTTGAAGGAAACCATGTTTTTAAAATGAAGGGGCTCACAGAAGAAACGACCCAATGTTATTTATATAATCTGGCTTTTGTTATGCAAATTGTTAACACCAGCTATTAAAATATATTTTAGTAGAAATGCTTTAATTCATGTTTTTTCCTCTACACTGTGAATCTTGAAGCCTTGGTGGACTAGAGCAACATCATGCTGCCCAAAGGACTAACCTATGCAAACTAGTTCACATTTTAGTGGATGTCACAGTAGTTGTGTAACAAGGCATTATTTCCCCTGCATAATGTACAGCAGCATTGAAATAACACATCACACCCAATATCACATATGTGCACTGTAGTCACTCACAAATCCTTCAAGGCTGCCATAATCATTAGTATTATTATTTGTTTAAAAACAAATCGCTGAATTATCTATTAGAACTACTGACCAATGTAATAAGAATGATGGACAAGTGTGTCAGCCATGGCTTCTGTGTGGTCACTGCAGGTGTCCTCTGGAGACATAACTATGTTCTCAGATGCACTTTCTTCAGGGTATTATTATTGTGTCTTCTTTCTGTATTTGTAAAACATTATAACGCTTTAATTTCCTATCTACAACTTGGTTTGCTTAAATAAATGCGGGATATAAAAATGGTTCCACTTCTTGGTTCTGACCTTGGTTTCTTGGAGCATGGGTGATTAAACCTTGGTTTCTTGGAGCATGGGTCATTGATAATACCCTAGGTCTTAGGTTTATCGTGACAACAAACATCAAATCTCATCAAAGGAATATGTTGGCTTCAGTGCACTCACATTAGTGAGTCATTCAAAATGTGTCTTCCTCTCCCAATAGGCTTAGTTTTAAATGATAGAAATATTATGCTTCTGAACGCTCAGTATCTTTCTGATTTTGTATCAAAATATCACAATGGCACTTCATTATAGTTCATGTCTTTCAAGATTAAATTCCTCATATGTCCTCAATAATACAATTTTAATTTTCTTGCATTTGTCCGATGAAAGAAACAGTTTGGAACAAAGAATAAAAAAATGCACAAATTAAATACATGAAACCGGAAGATGCTGTAATTTTTTTTAGCTAAGAATCACTCATAACCACAGAACATAATTGCTTTTTTTTCTAATTTTCCCATACTTGAAAAAAAATGAATTATTCCCTATTTTTATCCTCATAGAATCTGTTGAGACTAGAACCTTAGCTTTTGTATATTATTTTGTAAAAGTTCCTTTTTGATGGTGCATAAGCTTTCCTAATTATGAACTGATAAACATTGCAGCTGACACACTTAGGACACTTCCTGATAGAATAAACACTTCTTTCTAATCTTCAACTTTGTGCATTTTTATATTCCAGACTAGGGGCCTGGTACACAAAAATTTGTGCACTCTGGGGGTTCCCTCAGCCCAACCTGTGCCCTCTCATAGTCTGGGACCCCTCAGGGGATGTCCACCTGCTGGCGTGCCTGGCCAGCCTGGGTGAGGGGCTGAGGGCCGTTTTCAGACTGCCCACAGTCCCTTCAGGGTTCAGGTCCCACTGGGGTACCTGGCCAGCCTGGGTGAGGGGCTGAGGGCTGTTTTCAGGCTGCCCACAGTCCCTTCAGGTTTTGGGTTTCTACTGGGGTGCCTGGGCAGCCTGGGTGCAGGGCTGAGGACCATTTTCAGGCTGCCCACAGCACCCAGCAAGGCTGGCTGGAATCAGGTTTCTGGAGTTTATTTATCTTCTATAATTGAAACACTGTTGCTTTAAGCCGAGGCCTAGGCAGGTAATGAAGCCTCCTGTTTGCTTCAGCTCCATGGCTTCTATAATTGAAACAATGTTGCCTTGAGCAGAGAGAGGCCCAGCTGGCCTAGGCAGACAGTTTACTCCTGGTGCAATGGAAGCCTCCTGTTAGATCCAGTTCTGTGGCTGTTGGCCTCCATCTTGGCTGGGTTAATTTGCATACAGCTGCTCTGATTGGCTGGGGGTGTTGGCTTGGCTGGTGGGCATGGCTTAGGTGTCTCAGAGTGATGGTCAATTTGCATATTACTCTTTTATTAGAGTAGAAGTATGAAATGAATATTTGTATGATAGTAATCATCAAACATACTGATGACATTACCAATTACAAAATAGCTTATTTATTTATTTGAAGAATTTACTATATTTTTCTATCTCCAGGATTTCCCCCCCTCCAAGATAATAAAATTCCTTTTTGGAACCCAAGCCACAGATAAATAAATAACTCAGCAAGATATTTTTCTAAACTAAACTAATTTAGGTTTAGAATATACCATGCTGAAAACTTTATTAACTTAAAAATCTGTGAAGATAAAAATCTGTGAAGACATACATCATCACCAGAAACCTACCAAAATAACTTTAAAAAATACTCAAACTTAAAAACTAGATAAAAGGGAAGTTTTGTTCCCTTCTTTATGTAACCTGCTTCTCCTACACAGGGTTGAATAAGAGTTTTGTGATGGAGGAAAACCGGATATGGCCCAAGTGGGAACTTCACCTACTTTTTACAGTTCTCTAAATGATTGGCAAAGAACAAGGGAGTGACTGGGGCTACCTTGATCAGTGACATGGGCACTGGTATTCCTGCTATGAAAGCTGAATTGTTTTTGCATAACTTTCATAAATACCTATTTTTTCCAGGTTTACTCGGTGATAGTCCTTGATTAAGGTGGATGAAGCAGTAACTGTTGTTAATTCATTGATAAAATATTTACTCTGTGTATATGTGATTCAAGGAACAGAATGTAGGAAATTTCCTCATAAAGCTTTAATATACTGGTAGGGGGAGATGAATATTAAGCAATTAAGGATATGCATTCATACACTTGTGTACACTTGTGTATACTTACACAGGAATTGCTTAATTGCGGTTTAAGGGGTGTTGTGAAAAGGAAGCCTGCTGTGCCCTGAGTTCTTGTAGCTGAGAAGGCAGTAAGCTGTGGACTTGGAGGAAGAG
This sequence comes from Murina feae, assembly GCA_004026665.1. NCBI lineage: Eukaryota > Metazoa > Chordata > Mammalia > Chiroptera > Vespertilionidae > Murina > Murina feae. Next base: position 39,168 of record PVJC01005584.1, read on the forward strand.
CATGGAACACCTGTTTGAGGAGCTACTGTTTGAGCTGAGATCTGAAAGCTGCCCTAGGAGCAGCTTCTGTCCATCTGAACGTTAGACACATGGGGAAACTGAGTCACTGGCAGCTAGTAGTAGAAATAATCCTCTCCACTGCCAAATTTTAATTTAAGTAGTAAGAGCAGGTTTTCACATCCTAAATAATAAAAGCCTAATATGAAAATCAACTGAATGGCGGAACTACCAGTGGAATGACCGCTCGCCATGACGTGCACTGATCACCAGAGGGGCATACTCTCAATGCAGGAGCTACCCCTTGGTGGTTAGTGTCCTCAGCCAGAAGCCGGGCTCACGGCTGGCGAGCACAGCAGTGGTGGCGGGAGCTTCTCCCGCTTCTGCAGCAGTGCTAAGGAGCAGTGAGCCAAGGGGTAAGGAGCGAGGCGTCCCGGACTGTGAGAGGGCACAGGCTGGGCTGAGGGACCTTGTTGTTCCCCTTCTCCTCCCCCCCACAGTGCACAAATACTGTGCACTGCACCTCTAGTTTTTAATAAATCCTTTACAGATAAATATCATATTATGCACTTACACAAATGTATGTGTATGTACTACCCTTCTATTATCCTAATTATGACTTACTCCCCTGTAAAAACTTCAGCAGGTTTCAAAGAGTTCATTGTGTAAACAAAGTTTTACAGACGTGGAATACTTCACTTTTTTTTTTTTTTGGTTAATTGTTTATTACGTAGGCTTTCCTGTGTCCTTACTTCCTCCCTGAATATTTTTGGAAAGTATGTGCTCATGGGTGTTTATGTCATACAGTGTGTGGCAGAACTAAGTAAAATTCTCCTCCCGTTTTGGATTTAACAAATTTGGGTGTTTTCATCCCCATCTAAAAGGTATTTTGAAATAGATTTGCTGCATTAACTGGACATCACAGGAAAACATTACTCACAATGCGGAAACATTGTTGGTAATTATGGTAAGTCCTTGCTCTGAGGTAAATAAAACCTTTTTTAAGAAAGTACAATTCTAACAAAAAATTTGAACATCTGCCTCCTGTAAAAGTTTGACAGTATGTTTCACACTTTATCGTGGCTACCCTTGTCCCAGTAAATTAATAATTGATAATACTTTGAGTGCATTTGGGTCCCCTAATTGGTGCCTCATAAAAAGCTCGTGTGGGAACACATTGACCTTTGCAAACATTTCCTGGCTGCATGTATATCTTTCCTTTAGAAAAAATGCTTTGACTTTCAAGATGATGCCACAAAAAAGTGATTTCTGGACCTTCTTATATGCCGCTTAGAAAGTGATCACTAAAACTTTTGTTAGTATTGTGTTGCTTTTTTTAGAAAAAGGGTAGTGCTGATGATCCAACCGTAGTATCCCATTTTCATGGCTGGCCCTTGCAAAGCATGGGGGTTATAGAATATGCCAGATTTCATTTAATTACGTTTATTCACGGATCAAAGGGTTAGATTATGATTGATTGGGGTGGACGGGGAGTTATCAGCAGCAGAAAGAAGTCCTAATCCCAAAGATCACCTTGTCAGGCGAACTGCAGATCAGCAGCGTCACTGCAGGAAAGGGAAGGAAGGAGGTGAGTCAAGGGCAGACACAAAGTTTCCAAAGTCTCACTTGGAAGAAAAGCTCAAAAGTTTTAGTTTCAAGTGGGATTGGACCTTTCAAAATTATTTCAGTATCGGGAAGCGGAACCTCCCTGTGTCAGCCTTGTTTATCTTTTCATGTCTTTGTGCTTTAGCGATGTCAGCAAGACTGTGCTGCACTCAACTGTGTAGTTTAGCCCTTTTATTGGAAAACTGGGTTCTGAACGCATCTGGAAGATACCGAACATTGACTTCATGAGAGCGCAAGTTGGGATACATTCTTTGAATTTAGGATTATGTGATGCCCTCGCCTTTATATGGGTGGTTTTTTGAAAGTCTGAGATCTTGTTGCAAATCTGAGGGAAATGGAGATGAGTAGAGATTCTGTGTTCTGTTGAATGTGGGTCATCTTCACATTTCTGAGGTGGACAGGTTTGAGCAGCAATGTCTCTGATCTTCCATGCACATTCCTCTTACACTCACACGTTTTCAAGAGACAGAGACCTTTAGTCTAACCTTCCACCTTCGGGAAGACATGATTGTCTTGTTTTATAGATTAGAAGACTAGGGCCCAAGAAATAGACATAATCAAATGGCAGGCAATTGAGAGACAGATAAAACCCATTTCTTCATCTCTTACTACTGTGCCTCTCCATTCACATGCTGGTTTTCTTGATGGACGCTCACTGTATGAAAAAGGGGAGAAGGAGAAGGAGCACATATCTAGTTGCTTTTCTTGTTCTTTTCATGTCCCAGTACCAGCTCTGCTGCCCAGCTGTGGGCCTTGAGGAAAGTGATGCCAGGCGGTGGCCCGACTTTGATCACCCAAACCATAGCAATGACACTTTGAGTAGCAGAGGTATTGATGGTGTCTAGACTCTCCTGTCACCCAGATCAGGAAGCCAGTATCTCTTTCTTTTAAGGATCTGCAACTGCAATTTAAGATAAAAGGAGAACAGTGTCTTCAGAGTGCTGATAAGAAGTCAGGCTATGTTCTGTCCCATGACCAGCCCTTTCCTCTCTCGAGAAGAATTAGAAGGTGAATTAAGCTGCTGTCTGCTCTACACTGAAATCATCCTTTTTGAGTAGTTAGACCGCCTCGGGACTTCAATCCAGGTTGTTTTTCAGTGTCATTTTTCAACAAGCACTTTAAAAAGATGCCTCATGTGTTCCTCACTGGCGATGCCAGCAGGGTTCAGCCTTGGACTGTAAGATAAATTTGTCACATGTGATGACATCACCTCTTTCCAATATGTGCAGTGCTGTTCTCTCCTTCCTTTTCTTTCCATCCCATCCCATCTGTTTCCTGTTTTTGTTTTTCTTTTTAAAGAATGTACTGGTTCTCTACTTTAAAACATAATGCATTCTAACTGGAAACATTCAGAAGAGTACAGAGAGAAAAAAAATAATTGAGTCTCAGAAATTCTTGGCATTGATCTGTATCCTTGTAGGGAATATACACACATGCATGTATTTTTAAAAATTCGAACAGACAATTTTATGTACCTTTTCTCCACTTCATATTGCATAATGGAAATTATTTTATCATTAAATAATTTAATAAATATTTATCATATTAATAAATTAGTCATTTAACCTTTTTGAACATTTAGATTATTTTCCTTTTAAAATGATGCAGTAAATATTTTCATATTATTATTTCCTGAAGTTAAATTCCTCAAAATGAAATTGCTGGAACATAAAAAGAACATATGTAATTTTAAGAATTTTAATAACTATGTTGATTTGTCACTAAATTGATAGGATTTATCAATTTAGATTCCTACCATCAGTGGATTGTTCTTTGTTATATCTTTCATTTCTCTTTGCTAATGAGGTTGAACATGTTCCTCACATGCTTATTGGCTATTTGAAGTTTATTTCCCCCACCCTGACTTCCTGGTTTTCCTTTACCGCCACTCCCTTGGGATATCCAGCATTTAAGTATGAATTTTTTAAACTTTTGATGTGTACAGCTAAATTACCTTCCAGGAAGTTTCTGCTCATTTATATCCCCAGCAACAGTTTATCTGTTTCATCAAACCCTTCCTGACATGGAATGGCATTGTTTGTTTTAATTTTCATGAGGACACCTTTTAGTTACAGGAACTGCTCTGTGTCTGCTGCATGTTAATGCCATGGTTTTTACATATACAATTGCTTCATGTTAGAGCCTAATAGTAACTGAAACACAGAGAGAGACAGAATTGGACAGAATTGGACATTGTGCCCATTAGTGTTTAAGACTGCTGGGTGAGATGAAGTACAGATAGAAAGGAACGTGAAGAGAGAGATGGAGTACAAAAGAGGGTGGATGAGTAGAAAATCAGGCTACCATAGCAAAGTCCCACATACTGGGTGGCTTAAACCACAGGAATTTATTTTCTCACAGTTCTGTGTCTAGAAATCGAGATCCAGGGGTGAACAAGGTCGGTTTCTTCTGAGGCTTCTCTTCTTGGCTAGCAGATGACCATCTGCCTCCTATCTTCACATTGTCTTCCCTGTGTATCTCAATTTCCTTATAATGATGCCAGTTGATACTAAACTAGGGGCCATCCTCATGACCTTGTTTTAACTTAATTACCTCTTTCAAGAGACTATCTTCAAATGCAGTCAGATTCGGAGGTACTGGGTTTATAAATTTGGGGGATGGCATAAAATTCAACCCAACACAAATGAAAAAATTCAGTGCTTGTGGGCTGACAGACACCATGAGATCTCTAACATGGAAGGGATTGAGTTTAGAGAGCTTTAAGAATGGAGGGACTATCTAAGTACCCAAGGAAGACATTTGAAAGTGGAAGAAACTAGGAACCATAGAAATGAAGCCATTGGCCCAAAGTCACACAGCGAATTAGTTACAGAGAGAGAACAGGAGCCCAGGACTTAGTATTTTTAATTCCCGATTTTCTCATTGTACCTCGCTGCTTCAGGAAGCTTGGCTATTCCCCCAAGTCTTTCCTCCTCTGACTTCAACCCTTGGCAGTGATCTTGAGTCAAGAAATGCACTTCTACATGCCCTAAATCTCTGTTGCTAAATTATACTCTACAGAAGGATGTTTTCCCAGACATTCCCACCTACAGGCACCTGTCCTCTTCAGAAATTACAGTCAAAGTAGCAGGATCAATATCATTTCATGCCCATTCTGAAGCTACCACCTATACTACTAGAAGAGCTGGGTTTATATAGTAATACAATAAAGAGCTAAGTCTCATTCTTGGCTTACAATATTCATCCTTTATTCACCTCCAAATCCTTTCTAGAATCTCCCCATTCTACCTCCATGCATACCTGCTTATGATCACACTTCAACTTATGTTTTCTGCATTACATTGCATTTCTGTCTCTTTGTTGTAAGTTCTAGAAGCTTCCAAGAGGTGAGGGACTGAGACTGAACAACTGGTTGGTCATCTCTCTACCTGGTATTGTGTGTAGCCACCAACCAGTGTTGACCAGTGCAGAAGTTCTATTCTTAATTTCCCCAAAATAATATGGCTTCTTTTAACCTTTTTATATCTATCGCTATTTGATACAGAGAAATACTGTATGGAACTAGAACCACATAGTACTTAACAAGCAAACACAGCAACTTAATAATGAAATAGAACATCCACTTGTGTCATCACTGATAATAAGCTTATGCTCATTGTCTAAGCATCCTCTCGCTTTAATCACATGGTTTCCAGGATACTGAATGGTTGGCTGGCCATTAACTCATGGAGATGCGGAAGAAGAGGGTGGCTGTGTTTGGTTGGTAGTGTTACTAGTATAGTCTGAAGACCTGGACCACTATTACCCAGGAATTTTCACCAAATTCTTGGAAAGCATTACCTAAGTCCTGTGCCTGGGTTTCTTCATCTGTTCAGGGGAAATAAGATTTCTCTTTTATGCATGTTCTCTATACTCTGTTTATAACAACCTTAACACAGTACTTTGATCATAGTAGGTGCTTAATAAATGGCAACAGTGACTATGGTTTCCCTCTGTGTGGGATGTCCTTGTCAACTGTTACAAAAGACAACTTGTTTCCATTTTATCTTCTATGGGCCATTGAGTGGTGGTTAACAAAGGATTAGTGAAAATCCATGCCCCCAATAAGAACAAATTAAATATTAATTGAGCACTAATTGAGTATAATGAGATAACACAAAAGCATGTTAAGACCTTTGGGTATTTGGGTAAGGAAAGGACCTGGACAGAGCAAATTATAGGTATATTTTAAATATTTAGATGTTTATGCAATTATGTTCTGATTAAATTGATATAGAAAGCTGGTGTATTTTTACATCTTATGCTTTGTAAATTACCATTTAGAATATTAATACCAGATGTAGAAAAGTAACCGGTACATGATGACCTTTAAAAATGCATAGCTAATGGAATCACTGGTAATTAAACACAAATAGATTGGATTATATGAAAGTGACACAAGAGGGCAGCTGTGTACTGTTTCTGGATATCTTTTGCCATAATATATTAGGCTAAACTTCAATATGTGAGTAATAGGTATGATAGGAAATCATCTTTCATAAATTTCCTATGTAGATGTAATAAAATTATTTTAGTTAGAGACAAGTTAGTTATAACACCCAAATCTTTATTGGCAAATAAAAGTTGACAAGTAATGACACAATAACATCCTACTGATTAGCTATAGTTTACACAGAACATTTGACTGGTCTGTAGTGAGGTGGAAGAATAAATGGGAATGCTCATAAATCAAGGGATATTCTGGTCCCCACGGAAAGCACAGATGTGGGAATGAAACATATGTTCTATGCAGCAGAGTTTAGCAGGTCTGTGACATTAGACAGAAATGTCTCAAATCTTGTGTTTTCACATGAAATCTGGGATATACTGCTGGTTGTCATACTTTGAACCCGTAGCAAGTAAACATCCTGCACGATACCTGGATTCTTTTGCTAGAGCAGTGATGTGACCTCTGTGTATGCCTCATCTCAGCGGGTGAGGGGTGGGGCATCCCACAGGTCCTTGCCACCAGGATAATTTTCCTGAGCCAGGGATCCTGATGATGCCTAAAATGTTTCATGTCTGAGTTACTCCCAGTTTGAGGGGCTTGTACAGTTGTATGAGAGAAGGTGTATCTTGGCACAGATCAAGAATGAGCTATAATTAATCAGTGCTTCAACCAAAGTGACATTGATTTCTGGAAGGATGCATCTACTTTGTAAATGGGCTGCTACAAAACATATAGAGCCTTATCCAAAGTGAGCATAGATAGATAATTGTTATTTCACTCATTTCAATAATGAGCTTCTATCAATTATCTACATGTAGTGAGATCTAGTTCATGACGGGTGCAAGGAACTCATGCAAGATTTTTCTGACAAGAATTGGGTCAATTATGGAGGAGGTGGGGTGAAGTATGTGTACACATTTTGGTCATGGGATGCAGGAAGTCTCCAGAGAGCATGTACTTGGGCCTTGGAGTCAGTAGATTGTGCTGCAGTGCATGCTGATTTGGTAAACACACAAAAATGCCAGGGGAGCCTGGGAGAAGACACGTGAGAGACTGGCGCACAGCATGTGTAACTTCATGGCGAGAAAGCCAATAGAACCAGAGGTTTTTCAAGATGGCATCAGAGCAGGTAGATATTACACTCATCTCGCCCCCAGGACCAAACTGGGAATATAACTAAATTAAAGAACAATCACTCTAAATAACCAACTAAAGGAATATTATAACCAAGGATTTACAGAAGAATCCACTTGAGACTGGTAGGAAGGGTGGAGACCAGAAAAGGGCTGGCCCCACTCCCACAGGCAGTGGCTGAGGTTCTGCTGTGGGGGTCCCCCTGAGAAGCACGGAGCCGAAATCCCAGGCTGGGCTCCCCAGCTCAAAGCACCAGAGATGGGAAGAGGCATCCACATAATACCCAACTGGAAAAAGAAGCATGGTTTCTGTCCACTACGGAGAGATGGAGTCTGAGACACAGGCACCTCCTTAAAGAGTCAATTCACAAAATTTCCCTTGCAGTCACTCACCCTAAGCTCCAGTGGCAGGAGGGTAAGAGTCACCTGAGGAGAGTCTGGGATTAGAGGCCCTGGGGAGGAGGCTGGGAAACAGCCACCAGGATCCTTGTACTGAGTAATTTTCTGATACTACAGTAGCCATCTTTCTTGGGAAGAGCATTCCCCTTTGAGCTACACCAGCCTGTGGGAAAGTAATTATCCTACCTTCTGGAATCCCCCTTGCCACACCCTACGGAGCTTAAGGCCTGCTGAGGAGTCAGTGGCATAGGCTGAGTTTAGAAGTCTGGGCAGATTCAGTGGGATTCAGTGACAGGTTTTGTGAACCTGAATGGTGCTCCACTCTCACAGAAGATCCTACTGAACTATCCTCCTAGCTTCTGGCAGACCCAATCTCTGGGCTTCAGAGGCCCCACCTGCATGACTATTAGGGGCTCCATCCTGCTGAATTCAGGAAAAAAAGCTAGGATTCATTCATTTGGCTTTGAGGCAGGAAACCATCTTTGGATTGGCACCTGACCCTCATGGGATATCCATTAGCCACCATCCTTCTGATTCTACCAGAAGTTCTTTCAGTGACTGAGCCTAACACTCAGCTGGCTGGCGGAGGCAAACAGAGGCAGATCCCAGCGTGCCTTAGGACATTTGCTGACCTGCCTGCAGGCCCGATGCTGGAAAAAGAAGCCTTGGAGCTCAGCTTGGTTCTTCCCATGTGCAGCTAAACCAACAGACGCAGCCACAACTGTGGATCACTTGTAGTGTCAAATTGGTGGCTGAGGGCCAGGCACAGACAGCATGTGACATTGCCCCGTACCAGAGTCCCTCCCAAAAGTCCTAGACACACCAAGTGGTCAACTTCAGGTAACATTGGAGGAGAATACAACAAACTTCACAAAAAGCACATCTAAAAGGAGATTGCAGTCTATGGCCATAACACCCTGAACACGCCTGGTCTCATCTAATATTGGAAGCTAAGCTGTGCCTGGTTAGTACTTAGATGGGAGACCACCTGGGAATACCGGGTGCTATAGAGTTAAAAAAAATAAAAAATAAAAATAAAAGGAAATTGCAGCAGGCACTAAATTCTGCTTTTATTTCTTTTTTCTATTTTTTCTCTCTATTTATTTTCTTACTTTTTTTTCTTTATCTGTAAAAAATTATTGGTTTGCACTTGTAAAGCAGCTCACATGCCATGCTCAGGTTTGGACCTCATACTCAGCCACCTCAAGGGTGGATCCTGTTCATGAACAGGCCAAAAACAAGCAAGACACAATTACAAAAGGAGTGCCCACCTAGCCCACACAAGGTACATTTCCAGAGCATCCAGCTCAGGAGACTGTACCATTGCATCCCAAAGAACACCTATTATATAAGTCTACCCCATGAAGACCAAGAGTCATAACATCTATCTGATAAATAGAAACAGAGAGAGGCAGCCAAAATAGCGAGACAAAAAACAAAACAAGCAAACAAACAAAAAACCGGACTCTAAATAAAAGAACAAGAAGAATCTTCAGGAAATGAGCGAAATAAAATGGAAGCAAGCAATTTAGCAGATATAGAGTTCATAGTAATGGATGTAAGGATGGTCAAGGAATTTACTAAGAACTATAACAGTATGAAAAAGAACATAAAAACCATGTAAAAGAGCCAGTCAGAAATAAAGAATATCACAATTATATCAGGAGTACACTAGAAGGAACAAAAAGTATGTTTGATGAAGCAGAGGATTGAATCAGAGATTTGGAAAGATAAGGTAGAAAAAAGCACCCAATAGAGCAGCATAAAGGAAAAAAAAAAGAATTGAGATAGATTAAGGGGTTTGAGAACAACATAAAGAGTGAAAATATCTGCATCATAGGGGTACCAGAAGAAGAAGAGGGAGAGAGCAAGTAATAGAGAAACTATTTGAAGAAATAATATGACTAACAAACTTCCCTAAACCTGATGAAGAAAAAAGTCAAGTCCAAGATGTACAAAGTCCTAAACAAGATGAACCCAATGAAACCCACACCAAAACACATAATTAAAATAGCAAAGGTAAAGACAAAAAGAGACTTTTAAAAGCAGCAAAAGAAAAGCAGTTAATTGCCTAAAAGAGAGTTTTCATAAGGCTGTCAGCTGATTTATCACTAGAAATATTTTAGGAGAGAAGTGATTACCCTATATAATAAAAGGCTAATAAAAAAGTCAACTGAACAGCAGAACGACTGGTCGCTATGATGTGCACTGACTTCCAGGAGGCAGATGCTCAATGCAGGAACTGTCCCTTGTGGTTAGTGCACTCCCACAGGGGAAGTGCCACTCAACCAGAAGCAGGCTCACAGCTGGTGAGCACAGCAGCAATGGCCGGAGTCTCTTACCTCTGCAGCAGCACTTAGGATGTCCGACTGCCTGCTTAGACCCACTCCTTGCTTTGAGCGAACCTAAGCTGTCAATCAGAATCCCCCTGAGGGCTCCTGGACTGTCAGAGGGCGCAGGTCAGGCTGAGGGGCTCCCCCGCCCCCCCCTCCTCCCCAGTGCATGCATCTCATGCATCGGGCCTCTAGTCATGAAATATTTAAAGTGATGAAAAGCAAGGACCTACAACCAGGAATACTTTATTCAGCAAGGCTATCATTTAAAATTGAAGGAGAATGGACACAAACACTAGGGTAGTGAGGACATGTGCTGGGGAGTGGGGGAGGCTGGAGGAAAGTCAATGGGGGGAAAAGTAGACATATGTACTACTATTTGTAATACTGTAAACAATGAAAAAAATTGAAAGAAAAATAAAGAGCTTCCTAGACAAGAAAAAGCTGAAAGAGTTTGTTACCATCAAACCAGTACATATTTCAAGAAATGTTAAAGGGCCTAGTTTAATAATAATAATAATAATAATAATAATAAGAAGAAGAAGAAGAAGAAAAGAATAGGAACAGAGTGAAAATAAGAAAATGGCAGTAAATAATTACCTATCAATAATCAATTTAAGGTAAATGGCTTAAATAACTGCAATCAAAAGGCATGGGATAGTTGTATGGATAATAAGACAAGATCCATATATTTTCTTTCTACAGGAAACCATCCTCAGAACAAATGATACATACAGACTGGAAAAGATATTTCATACAAATGGAAAGGAAGAAAAGCTGGGTAGCAATTCTTATATTTGGCAAAATAGACTTTAAAATAAAGACTATAATAAGAGACAAAAATGAACACTACATAGTGATAAAAGGAGCAATCCAACATTAGAATATAACTATAGTTAACATTTACGCACCTAAAATAGGAACATCTAAATATACAAAGCATATCTTGATAGACATAAAAGGAGAGATTGACAGTAATAACATCATAGTAGGGAATTTTAACGCCTCGTTGGCATCAATTTATAGATCTTCCAGACAGAAAATCAAGGAAATGATGGCCTTAAATGACATACTAGATCAGATTGATTTAATTGATAACCTCAGGGCATTTTAACCCAAAGCAGAAGAATATACATTCTTTTCCAGTACATGTAACATTTTCTAAAATACACCACAAGTCTCAATAAATTTAAGAAGATTGAAATCAGATCAAACATTTTTTTTCACCATCATATGAAGCTAGGAGTCAATCACAAGGAAAAAAACCCCAAAACACACACAAAGTCATGGAGGCTAAATAACATGTTACTAAACAATGAATGTATTAACAACAAGATCAGGAAGAAATAAAATATAACTTGAAACAAATGAAATGAAAACACAACAACCCAAAATCTATGGGATAGAGTGAAAGCAACATAAGGTGGAAATTCATAGCATTACAGGCCTATCTAAAAACAAGAAAAATCTCAAATAAACAATCAAATCCTTCACCTAAAGAAACAATTAAAAAGACAACAAACAAAGTCCAAAGTGAGTGGAAGGAGGAAAATAATAAGTATCATAGAAGACATAAATTAAAAAATTACAAAAGATTAATTAAACCAAGAGCTATTTCTTTGAAAAGTAAAACAAGATTGACAAACCTTTAACCAGACTCAACAGGTTAAAAAAGGGAGAAGTCCCAGAAATGAGAGGAGAAATAAAAACTGACATCAAAGAAATACAAAGGATTGTAAAAAAAAAAACAAAAACCCACAATAAATAACTATATGCCAACAAATTGGACAACCTGGAAAAAATGGATACATTCCTAAAAAAAATACCATCTTTTAAAAATTAAACCAGGAAGAATCAGAGAATCTGAATATACAGATTACAACTTTTGAAATTTAAGCAGTAATTTAAAAACTCCCAATGAATAAAAGTCCTGGACCAGATGTCTTCACAAACTATTTCAATAAATTCAGGAGGAGGGAAAACTCCTATGCTCATTTTAAGAGGCCAGCATTATCCTAGGTCCAAAACCAGCTAAAGACACTACAAAGAAAGAAAATCATAGGCCAATATCCCTGATAAACATAGATGCTAAATCCTCTACATAATATTATCAAACAGAATCCAGCAGTACATCAAAAAGATCACACACCATCACCAAGTGGAATTTATTTTGGGTATGTAAGATTGGTACAAAATCTGAAAATTAATAAATGTGATACACCACATAAAACAAAATTAAGGATAAAACCCACATGATCATAAAATCCAGCACTGATTTATGATAAAAAATTTCAGTGACGTGAGAATAGAGGGAGCAAGACTCAATAAAATAAAGACCACATATGACAAACTCAAAATCAATATCATACTCAATGGGCTAAAGCTAAAAGCATTTTCCCTAAAATCAGGAACAAAACATGAAAGTCCACTTCCACCACTTGAATTCAACATAGTATTGGAAGTCCTAGCTATCATAATCAGATAAGAAGAAAAAATAAAAGACGTCCAAATTGGAAAGAAGGAAGTAAAGCTGTCATTATTCACAAATGACATGGTATTGTGCTTAGAAAACCCTTATAGCTCTATCAAAAAGCTGATAGATCTAATAAATTAATTCTGCAAAGTAGCAGGATACAAAATTAATATACAGAAAGCCATAGCATTTCTATATACCATTAATGAACTGTGACATAGGGGGAAATCCCATTTACTATTACAACAAAAAATAAGATACCTAAGAAAAATTTAACCAAGGAAATAAAAGACCTGTACTCAGAAACCCGTAAGACATGAATAAAGAAATTGAGGAAGATACAAATAAGTGGAAGCATATACTGTGTTCATGGATTGGAAGAATTAACATCATTAAAATGTCCATATTACCCAAAGCAATCTATAGATTCAATGCAATCCCTATAAAAATTTCAATGATGTATTTCACATAATACTCTAAAAATTTATATGGAACCAAAACATATCTTAAATACTTCAGCAATTTTGAGAAAGAAGAACAAAGTTGGAGGAATCACAATATCAGATATCAAACTATAGTACAAGGCTACTGTAATCAAAACAGTCCTGTACTGACATAAGAACAGGTATATAGACCAATGAAACAGAACGGAGAACCCAGAAATCAACCCACACCATTATGGTCAATTAATATTTGACAAAGGAGGCAAGAACATACAGTGGAGTCAAGACAGTTTCTTCAATAACTAGTGCTGGGAAAATTGAACCAGCATATGCAAAAAAGAAAGAAAGAAGAAAGAAAGAAAGAAAGAAAGAAAGAAAGAAAGAAAGAAAGAAAGAAAGAAAGAAAGAAAGAAACTAGACCACCAACTTAGACCATGCACAAGAATAAACTGAAAATGGGTAAAAGACTTAAATGTAATCATAAAATCATAAAAATCCTAGAAGAAAACATAGGGAGTAAAACCTCAGACATCTCTCATAGGAATATTTTTGCCAATATGTTTCCTAGGGCAAAGGAAACAAAGGAAAAAATAAACAAATGGGACTACATCAAACTAAAAAGCTTCAGCACAGCAAAAGAAACCATCACCAAAATGAAAAGGAACCCACTGTATGGGAGAGCATATTTGCCAATGATATTTCCGATAAGAGTTCAATTTCCAAAATATATAAAGAACTTTCACACCTCAGCACCAGGAAGACAAACAGTCCATTAACAAATGGACAAAGGACCTGAATAGACACTTCACCAAAGAGGACATAGGTCATGAAAAAATGCTCAAAGTCACTAATCATCAGAAAGATGCAAATTAAAACCACAATGAGATATCATCTCACATCTGCCAAAATGGCTACCATCAGTAAATCAGCAAAAAGGTCTGGTGAGGATGGGGAGAAAAGAGAACCCTAGTACACTGCTGGTGGGAATGCAGACTGGTGCAGCCACTGGGGAAAACAGTATGGAGTTTCCTCAAAAAATAAAAAATGAAACTGCCTTTGACCCAGTGATCCTACTTCTCAGGATATATCCTAAGGTGCTGAAACACCAATCAGAAAGGATATATGCACCCCTAGGTTCATAGCAGTGTTCTTTGCAATAGTTAAGATCTGGAGATAGTCCAAGTGTCCATCAGTGGATAAAAGCACTGTGGTTAGATGAAGGTGGGGAAAATGGGGGCCATCTGCAATAGTGTCAACAATAAACTAAAAATAAAAAGCTGTGGCACATTTATTCACTGGAATACCACACAGCATAAAAATGAAGGGAATCTTACCTTTTGTGACAGCATGAATAGACCTGGAGGTTATTGTGCCAAGTGAAATAAGCCAGTCAGAGAAAGGAAACTATCGTATGCTCTCACTTACATGTGGAACCTAATGAACAAAATACACTGACCAAGAAAATCGACATAGAGGCATGAATACATGGAAAAGACTGAGAGCTGTCAGAAGGGACAGGGAAGAGGAGCTGGATGAAAGAAAATGAAGGGATTAGCCGAAAACATAGATGCATGACCCATGGACACAGACAACAGTGTGGTGATGGACAGAGGGAAAGAGGTGGCAGGGGCTGGGTGGAGGTGTGTAAAGGAGGGGAAGAAGAGGCATCTGCAATATTGTTAACAATAAAAATAAAATTTAAAAAATAAATAAAGTCAGTGGAACCAGCACTGGTAGCAAGGGGAGGGGACCAGAAGGTGGAGTGACTTTGAGACTCAATAACTGGCTGCAGGATGTTCATCCAGAAGCAACAGGACAGGGATATAGGTCCTAAGGTCTCAATGCCAGTTCCAGTGCAAGCATTCAAGCATAAGTCCAGAATTTCAAGCTGGATATTCAAAATGGTCAGGTTCTTCAAAGTGAGCAGGGTGCATGGGAGTTTCCAAAGACAGGAAATAGGCAGGTGAGCAAATCAGAAACTCAGAAACTAGGAAAAACCTCCGGATCATAGAGCATACCATGCCAGCAGGAGTCTGGATGTCATTGTTGATTACAAGTCAGGAAGCATTTCACGTAAAAAAAATTTTTTCAGTTACAGTTGCAATGTTATGCTAGTTTCACATGTCCAGCACTGTGATTAGACAGTTATATAAGTTATGAAGCGATAGCCCCAATAGCTCTAGTGCCCATCTGACACCATACCATGCGTAGTTGTTGCAATGGACACAACTTGCTTTCTGTGCTGATTTAAAACAATTTCTCAGTAAGGACAAGAACATTCCCACAGCTGCTAGCTCTCCCAAGAGTCTTTGAGTTCTGAGAGTAGGATAACCCATATAATAAGAGAATTGCAGCTCTAAAGGACTAGAAATGAAGAGCAAGCCATAATTTATGTCATGAGTTCATGTCTTCAGGTGCAGCCAAGCTCCGTCCCAAGGTGCTAGAAGAATTTAAGTACGTAACCAGGGAGTCACTACTGGTAATTTTTTTTTAAAAAAAATCACGTACAAGAGAGTAACCAGAAAATTCATGATAAGTTAATGTCACAAGTTTTTGGAAAGAGATGAACTCCAGAAACTACAGACTAATAACTTTGGTTAACATTGGGTCACATTATAGAATGAATTTTAAGCACATGTCCTATGAGCACTTTGAAAGGAATGTGTTGACTGCTAGAAGACTTGGAGTCACCAGGGACAAGCCCTGCCAAACTAACCTCATCGCCTTTGTGAAAATATTTTACTAGCTGCGGGATTTGGGGAGTAACATAGACCTAGTGTCTCTTGGTTTTAGGGAAACAATTGGAAAAATCAGACAAGATACCACTATGGATAATGTGGCAAAATGCACATAGCATGGAAAATACTCTTGAGTGGCTGGGATCTATTTGAAAACTGTGCTCAGAATGGAAGGACGAAAAATTTGGTACATGGTGACATTTGGTGAGTGTCCAAGTTGCTGCTCTCAAAATTCTTACCAGAGTACCTATAAATATACAGGCAAGGAGAAAAGTGACATTAGGACTGCTCACCACATCAGTGCTAATATGGGGAGGGGAATTCTCACTGAATTTAAGGCTGATGAAAAGGACATTCAATAATCTATAGATGATTGCCTAAATGTAGATAGAAAGATCTGCTCCTTTCTTATCCTCACCCTACTTAATTTCTGCTTTAGAAACACGGATTCTATAAACCTGAAAAACTGGACATCTACCTCCTCTGCGCCAGAACGAAGACTGCAGTCACAAGAGCAAGTCATAGGAATAATTTTAAAAAGAAATAAATCTCTAAGAAGAAAATGATAGAACTTTACTAAGTGATATAAAAAATACGAATAGAGAATCAGATTTCTTCATGGGAAGATTAAACATTGTAAATATGTTAATTCTCCCATAATTAATTACAAGTTTAATAGATCATAACAAAATCATGAAGAATTTCTTTTTTGGACTTGACAAAAAGATTCTGTGTGCATCTGCAAAACTAAACAGTAAGAATGGCTAAGAAAACTGTCCTTGGTGTATCCTGTTAATGCACAATAAAGGAAACATCACAAACCAATAAAGAATGAATCCATTCATTAACAAAACGTTAGTTTTGAAAAAACTCAGGTTAGAGCTTTTTTTGTACCAGATTGCAAAATAAAATGTAAATACTTAAACTATTAAAAGGAAGAAAATATAGATGAATATTTGATGATATTGGAATAAGGATGTTGCTAAGCATATTCCTATGGAAAAAAATACAGAAAAAAATCTATTGATTTCAGCGTAAATTTTATTTTACATTATTTTTATTAAACATTTAATTTTGAGATAATTAGAGATTTACATCCATTTGTAAGAATTATATAGAGATTCTATATACACTTCACTCCATTTTTCCATATGGGAACATCTTGTGAAACTATAGTAAAATATCCTAGCAAGGATGTTCACGTTGATAAAGTCTAGACACAGAACATTTCCAACCTCACAAGAATTCTTCCTATTGCCCTTTCATAGCCACCCCCACTTCTCTCCTGCCCTTTCTTCTCCACCCTTAGTCTCTGCAACCCTCCTGTTTTTCATTTCTATAATTTTTAAATTTCAAGATGTGACATAAGTGGAATACAGCATGAAATCTTTTGAGATTGGCTGTTTTTCCAGCATCAGCATGATTCTCTAGTATTTCATGGAAATTGTTGCATAATCATTAGTCCACTCCTTTTTATCGTTAAGTAGTATTCTATAGCATTAGAGGTACCACAGTTTGTTTAAGCAGTCACCCATTGAAGGACCATCTGGCTTGTTTCCAGGTTTGGGCTATCCTATCTAATAAAAGAGTAATATGCAAATTAGGTGTCACTCTGTCACAAAGAAGGCCACCCCCATAGCCACAAGATGGCAGCGCCCAGTCCGGCTCAGCCCCACCACTGAAGTGGTCAGGCTTGTTAATCAGGCAGGTGGTGGGGGAAGTGGGAGGCCCAAGGGCAGAATAAGTGATCAGAGGGGCCTAGAGGTCCTCTGCCCAGGCCTATAGACTTGGACAGAGGCCTCAGGCATGGGCAAGGGTGGAGCTGGTGATCAGAGGGGCAGAGCCTGTAATCACAGGGATCTGGGCACTGGTGGAGCTGGCAAAGTAGGAGTCTGGGGATCCCCTGCCCAGACCTGTAGCCTTGGACAGAGGCTGCAGTGGGGCAAGGGCAGAGCTGGCGATGGCAGGGGGCAGGATCAGAGCTGGTGATCGCAGTGGCCTGGGCTCTGTGAAGCTGGCAATTGGAGGGGCTTGGGGGTCTTCTGCCAAGGCAAAAGAGTAATATGCAAATTAACTCTCACTCTGTCACAAAGATGGCAGCATACAGGGAGCTGTAGCAAGGCAGGAGGTTTGTGTGGTCCCGGCGATGGAGGAAGCCAAGATTCCCAACTGCCCTGCGGGGCCTGAGCTTCGCTCAAGGCAACAAGGTTTCAATTATAGAAGGTAAATAAACTCAAGATACCTGCTTCCAGCCAGCGGCTTTGAGCGGGATCAAGGCAACAAAGTTTCAATTATAGAAGTAAAATAAATCCCAGATACCTGCTTCAAGCTCGTGTCCATGGCCAGCCTGATAATGGCCCTCAGCCCCTCACCCAGGCTGGCCAGGCACCTCAGTTTAGACCCCCACCCTGAAGGAACTGTGGCCAGCCTGAAAACAGCCCTCAGCCCCTCACCCAGGCTGACCAGGCACCCCAGTGGGGACCCCCACCCTGAAGGGACTGTGACCAGCTTGAAAACAGCCCTCAGCCCCTCACTCAGGCTGGCCAGGTGCCCCAGCAGGACACCCTTCAGGGCAAACCAGCCGACCCTCACCTGTGCACCAGGCCTCTGTCCTATATAATAAAAGGTTAATATGAAAATTGACCCTAACAGCAGAACAACTGGGAATGACTGGTCACTATAACACACACTGACCACCAGGGGGCAGATGCTCAATGCGGAGCTTCCCCCTCGTGGTCAGTGTGCTCCCGCAGGGGGAGCTCTGTTTAGCCACAAGCCAGGCTGATGGCTACCAGCACAGCAGTGGTGGTGGGAGCATCTACTGCCTCCTCAGCAGCGCTAAGGATGTCCGACTGCAGCTTAGGCCTGCTCCCCACTGGCAAGTGGACATCTCTCAAGGGTTCCTGGGCTGCCAGAGTGATGTCTGACTGCCAACTTCTGCCCAGTTCCTTGGGGAGCAGGCCTAAGCCAGAGGTGGACATCCCCCGAGGGGTCCCAGACTGCAAGAGGGCATAGGCCTGTATGAAGGACCCCCCCTCCCCCTGAGTGCACAAATTTTGTGCACTGGGCCTCTAGTTATGTATAAAACTGCTATGAACATTTGTATATAGTTTTTTTGTGTAAATGTAAGTTTTCATTTATCTGGAATAAATGCCCAAGAATGCAATTGCTGAATCAAATATACAATAGTTGCAGTGTTAGTTTTTAAGACACTACCAAACTGTTTTTTCAGAATGGCTATACCACCTACCATCAATGTACCATCAATGTATTAAGCTGGCAGTTGGACATCCTTAGCGCTGCCGTGGAGGCAGGAGAGCCTCCTGCCACTGCAGCTATGCTTGCCAGCCATGATCCCAGCTTCTGGCTGAGTGGTGCTCCCCTGTAGGAGCACACTGACCACCAGGGGGCAGCTCCTGCATTTAGTATCTGTCCCATGGTGGTCAGTGCATGTCATAGTGACCAGTTGTTCTGCTGTTTGGTCGATTTGTATATTAGCCTTTTATTATATAGGATTTCCCTTATTTTCTTTCATGAAATGTCTGTGCATATTTTTGTTAATTTTCTAATTAGATCATTTGTTTCTTTTTTGCGTTTTACTGTTGTTGAGCACTTATAGTGATATGTATTTGCAAATCTAAACTAACAAAAGCGAAATATTAAAATTAACCGTTTCTCCGAGACAGGGTAAGCCACGCCCACCAGCCAATCAGAGCGGCTGTATGCAAATTAGCCCAGCCAACATGGCGGCCGCCACTC
>PVJC01005585.1:0-58420 GCA_004026665.1 Murina feae
GCCATCATAGGACATCCACTGAGGGGTCCCAGACTGTGAGAGGGCACAGGCTGGGCTGAGGGACTCCCTGCACCCCGAGTGCACAAATTTTTGTGCACCGGGCCCCTAGTACTTAAATAAAAAAATTTATAAAGAACCAAACTCACCCATAATTCTCACAATTTTAGAGGTCAGAAACCTGTAAATAGCCCACCTGCAAATTCAGTAACAAATAGAGGATACACTTCAGATTTCAAAATGAGCTATCCAAATTATTCATTATTTGAGGCCTGATGCACAAAATCCGTGCAAGGGCCTTGGCCCTGGCCCCTGCCCATCACAGCCGTGGCCCGGGGCCTCTGCCACCTCTGCCTGCTGTGGCTTTAGCTGGAAGGAAGGAAGGATGTCCAGTCTAATTAGCATATTAGGCTTTTATTATTATAGATTAGCACTCATCTATACAAGGAATGATTTCCAAATTCATATGAACAAGCGTGAGTGAGGAAGTAAATTAACCAGATATAGCACAAAAGTGAAAATATGGTATCTAAAAAAAAGAAAAACTTTTCACAACACTCAGTCTTGGAAAGATTCTGCAGATATCCTATTACTGCTATGTGAGCCAGCCTTAAATACAGAGTGAAGAGCTAATCCAGGCTCAGCCATCAGACTGTTGTGGAATCTCAAACCATTTAATTTCTCAATGCCTTAGTTCAACTAAACAATGAGAATTGGACTTGACTCAATGAATCACGGAACTGAAGAAAATGTAAGCAATAAGCTCCACCCAATGCACCAGGGCAAATCACTCAATTTCTGATCTAACACCTGCAGCAACATGGAGTTCAATGATCTTTCCTCTTCATAGAAGTGATACAGTATTTTTAAGAATGTCTGCAGCCCTAACCAGTTTGGCTCAGTGGATAGAGCATCAGCCTGCGGACTGAAGGGTCCCAGGTTCGATGCCGGTCAAGGGCATGTACCTTGGTTGCAGGCACATCCCCAGTAGGGGGTGTACAGGAGGCAGCTGATCAATGTTTCTCTCTCACCGATGTTTCTAACTCTCTATCCCTCTCCCTTCCTCTCTGTAAAAAATCAGTAAAATATATTTTAGGGAAAAAAAAGGATGTCTGCAGATTGTCTTGTGACTTAGTCATAAAAATCCTCCTTCTAGGTATTTTTAGTATGGGTCCTAGGTTCCACCCCTAAGCTCTTTTGAAGCATATGTACCTGTAAGTACTGCTTCTAGCAGACAGAAGGCCCAGTAATGTAAGGAGGCCCAAGAGGATATGCTATGCCCTCAACAAGCAACTGTGCACTTCCTGAGGTCTCATTTTAATTATGGAGTTCAGCTAAGTGAAATTACTGGTTCACTCTGCTTTGTGAAATAAAAATTATTAGACACAGGTAGGTACTTGAACTGAAAAAAATTGGTACTGAAGCAGCAATGACTGACATTTAAATGCCTCTTTCTGAATACTCACATTACTCTACATCCATTCATCTCTGAATCCAACTTCATTCACTCATATTCTATGCTACTACCAAAAATTAATAATGATGATAGTGATGTGTAAGCTGTTCCAAGGATTTGGCATAACTTTAACTTGATTCTCACAGAAGCAATATAAAACAGGCAGCATTATTATCCCCATTTTACAATTAGTAAGTCACGGAGAAGATAAAAGTATACCCCTGGCTGGTGTGGCTCAGTTGGTTGAGCGTCATCCCAGGCACCAGAAGGTTTCAGGTTTGATTCCAGGTCAGGGCACATGTGGGATGCAGGCTCAATACCCATTGGGGAGCATGAAGAGGTGGCCCATATGTAAAATACATAAAAATATATATTTTTTAAATAGCAAGAGTATCATAGTCACAAACCAAAGGTCACACAACCAGCAAGTGGTGGAGCCACAATTTGGACCCAGCAAGTCTAGTGCTTATACTCTTAACTTCTTGCACTCTACAACTGCTTGTCTATCATTCTGATAAGTTACTATTCTCTTCAATATTAGAAAAATTACTCCACCCTCAGCTTACAAAGATCAAATATTTGTTCTTAGTGTAAATGCTGACCTAGAATACTTAAAACAAATGACTCTAATTCAGTGTTTTCATCCACATACTAGCTGAACATGTGGAAGGCACACAGTAAGCACTCAATAAATATTTACTGGGTTAAAAGAATTAAATCTTTCTCAATTCCCTCATCTCCCCAACAGTAACCTTTCTCTCCTCTGATATCTTCCTGCCCCTCCCCCAGCACTTTGTACCTTCTTCCAGCACTTAATTTTTCTACTAGTGGCCTAGTGCATGAAATTCATGCACATTAAAAGGGAATTAATTAGAGGAAATATTTTAATATTGCTATTTGCCCTTTATAATAGAAGTGTCAGAGATGAAAAAAATTAGTAAAATGTATATGAAAATCTTCCTCCTGTCAGTGTCTGGGTCTCGCCTTAGGACCCAGAGTCAAGTCCCTCCCCACAC
This sequence comes from Murina feae, assembly GCA_004026665.1. Lineage (NCBI taxonomy): Eukaryota > Metazoa > Chordata > Mammalia > Chiroptera > Vespertilionidae > Murina > Murina feae. Next base: position 2,470 of record PVJC01005585.1, read on the forward strand.
GTGTGCACCTTCAAATCGCACGAGACCCAGACCTGGTCAAGCCCTGCTGGGCGGGGGGGCGCAGCCTCAGGTCCCCCAGCCCAGTGGTGGGCAGGGGACCCAACCTCAGGTCCCCCATGAAGCCCTGCCAGGTGTGTGTGGGGGGGTGCAGCCTCAAGTCCCCTGTCAAGCCTCACTGGGTAGGGGGCACAGCCTCAGGGCCCCCGTCAAGCCCTGCTGGGTGGGGGGGAGGGGGCAGCCTCAGGTCCCCCGGCCCAGTGGGCCATTCCTTTTGTTCAATGTTCCTTTTCTTCCCAAATTAATCCATTTGTAAACTACTCCCCAAACCTATAATCTTTAATCTATCAATGTCTTCCCTTTTCCCTTTCAAAGACCTTCTGAAATATAATCTATACAAAGTTTATTTCAGCAGACTAAAATATTCCATATTATGTTTATCAATTCTAACTATCAATCCTAGTATTTATACTCATAAACACACTATTTGCTGTAAATATACATTTGTTCATGCTCATCTTTTATTCAACAAATATTACTAAGCATCTATTATGTCCCAAGATTTGCTTTGTGGAACTTACAGAGTTAGTATATGTCCTTGCCACAGGGATCTCTCTAAACATCCTATATAATAAAAGGTAATGCCCTGACCAGATTGGCTCAGTGGATAAAGTGTCAGTCTGCGGACTCAAGGGTCCCAGGTTTGATTCCAGTCAAGGGCATGTACCTTGGCTGTAGGCACATCCCCAGTGGGGAGTGTGCAGGAGGCAGTTGATCGATGTTTCTCTCTATTCGATGTTTCTAACTCTCTATCCCTCTCTCTTCCTCTCTGTAAAAAAAATCAATAAAATATATTTTTAAATAAATAAATAAATAAAAGGTAATATGCAAATGGTCATTACAACATGACACGTAATGACCAAACAGGAGGTTCGGGCAGTGAGCTACGAGCAGCAGAGAGCTACAGGAGGGCAGGGCAGCAAGCTACCAGCAGCAGTGGGCAGGGCAGCCGGATGAGGCAAGTGGCAGTGAGCTACTTGAACATGGATTCACGCGCCCAGCCACTAGTAATACAATAATCTTTGTTTATATGGCTTCAAAATTCTAATTTCCCCTTTGTAAAAATTAATTATTCAAAACTACTGTACCCCATTCACTGTCTTTTTAATTGGTTATATGTCTGATACACTTTACTGTGCATAGTAAAATATTTAAACTGCAGCCTCAAGGAAAGTCTATATCGGTTTAACAATTTTGTCAAGTGCTCCATGTAGAATCTGTATATATCAACCAATGTCTTCCATTTTTATTGAATCTTTCTATAGGCCACACTTTTTAGCAAATGCCACGCTTATAAGCATAAAATAAATACCATTTGATAAAGACAGCCTTCATCCTATCTTATCTATATAATAAAAACCCAGTGGTTGTAACACTGGAACAACCAAAGACTGGTCACCAGGAGGCTGAGTGCACAGTGAGGTGTATGCAGGTAGGTGGGGTGCATGCAAGGCAAGGCATGCATGGGTGGGGCTGCGTGCACAGCGAGGTGCACACAGGTAGGCGGGGACTTGACTCTGGGTCTCATGGCGCCAGCAGGACTCGGAGGAGTCCAGCAGTGCAGCGGGGTCTGGGGTCCCAGGTCTCACGCAATTTTCCACGGATCTGGGTCTCGCGCAATTTCACGTGCTGGGTCACTAGTATAAAATAAAAGCCCAGTGAATGCAGACTGGTACAGCCACTATGAAGGACAATATGGAGTTTACTCAAAAAATTAAAAATGGAACTCCCATTTGACCCTGCAATCCCACTTCTGGGAATATATCCCAAGAAACCAGAAACACCAATCAGAAAGGATATATGCATCCCTATGTTCATAGCAGCACAATTTATCATAGCTAAGATTTGGAAACAGCCTAAGTGCCCATTAGCAGATGAATGGATTAGAAAGCTGTGGTACATCTACACAATGGAATACTACGCTGCTGTAAAAAAGAAGGAATTCTTACCATTTGCAACAACATGGATGGAACTGGAGAGCATTATGCAAAGTGAAATAAGCCAGTCAATGAAAGAAAAATACCACATGACCTCACTTATTTATGGATAATAAAGACCATTATAAATTGATGAACATAAACAGATACAGAGGCAGAACAGCATTAAATTGACTGTCAAAACTATAGCTGGAAGGGTCGGGAGGGTTGCGGGGGAGTTAATCGATCAACTGAAGGACTCATATGCATGCATACAAGCATAATCAATGGACACAAGACACTGGGGGGTAGGGGAGGATGGGGGAAGGTTAAGGGGGAAAAAATGGAAACTTATTTAACCCTCTTTGTAATACTTAAAGTAATAAAACAAAATAAAAAAAGAGATTTGTTTTACATTGTAACCAAGAGGCATAAATGGCTCTTGAGCATCTGCTAAAGAAGGAACAATTGTAATTATGAATACCTAACTTATGTTAGATTTTGCTATTCTCTTACCCCTCAGGAAGAAACACAAACAAAATGTAAGGTGTGATCTTTTTCATTAACTAAAAATAAAAGCTGCCTATAAAATACAAAAAAAAAAAAAAGCCCAGTGATGGAACAGCGGAATGACCAAAACAAACAGTCGACCAACTGCTATGACATGCACTGACTACTAGGGGGTAGATGCTCAACACAGGAGCTGCCCCCTGGTGGTCAGTGTGCTCCCACAGTGGGAGCACAGCGCTGCACTGCTGACTGGGATGAGCGGCATTCCCACAGCCGGAGCAGCTGCTCACAGGAAGGGCCCACAGCCACTCACCTGACCAGGATGAGCGGCATTCCCACAGCTGGCCGATCCGGGCAGGCCACACACCCCCACCAGTGCATAAATCCCGTGCATCAGGCCTTTAGTTTATTATACAAGCTTTAGCAATTCTAAATCAAATATGAACATTTCACAGAATGTAATTTGTCATAGATGTAATAAAATGACATATGTAGATAGAACTTCCTCACCTCATTTGTATTTACTTCTATAAAGCAGAATATTAAAAGGGAAAGAGAATACTACAATTTTAGGACTGAGATTCAAGTCCTTGCTCTGTCACTAACCACAGACAAATTATTTAATTATCCTGAGCCTCAGTTTCCCTGTCCTAAAGTGGAGATAAAATTCTACCTCATACGGTTGTTGTGAGGATTAAGTAATACACTAAAAGCCTAACTTAATGCCTGTTACATAATGGATATCAACGAATGTCAATTACCTTCCCCTTCCCTAGGACTTACACCTGCAGTCAGAAGAGTATCAAGAAATCTTTACAAGTTCAGTTACTTCTGTTTGGAATAATCTTCCAATCCTTCATGGAGTTAACATTCAGTTCAAACACCATCTGCTCTTTGTAATCCAAAGGAAAAACTCCCTTGATTCTCCCATACAATTCTGGGCTTGTACTTACTAGTAGAGTGTATTTCAGTGTATTAAAATTACCTGTCACTTTCTGCTTCTCCCACTAGACGGTGAACTCCTCACCATCAGGGACCATATCTCACTTATCTTGATCTTAGTTTTTAGAAAAACACCTGGCACTTCACAAGCATGGAACAAAAGCTTGTTGAATGAATAAACAAAGAGTGAATGAAGTCATTACTTAAGTAAGGAGTATCCACAATTGCTACTGGGTGACCCAAACTTTATATTTTTGCCCTTTATGGACTGAGATGCTGTTTTTTACTTCTTTTGAATCTCTTCCTCATTCCACTCAGCAGTGTACTATGGACATGGAAAGTCTGCAGAAAATACTTTTAGATTATGGGATTCCTATTATTCTTCCATCTTACAATTTTACTCTAAATTTAAAAATATCCTAGCGCATAGGACTTTTGGAAGCCTTTTTAAACAGGGGCTCTTCAACAGTTCTTGCAAACGCTAGAACTAAACTACAGTCACTTTTTCTTTGCACGTGTTTTTGAAAAAAGTAGTAATGGTTTCTTTCTAAATTGTTTCATTAAGAAACTAAGTATCATGAAGCCCTTTGATTCACTATAAAAATGCAAATGACAACCAGCAAAACAGTTTAATAACTTTCAGCCAAAGGTTCCCCACCCTGCAGTCATGGGGCTGCGGACCAGCTGGCTGTACCACCTCACCCCTGGGAGGTGGCTGCTTTTCAACAGTAAAACTGGCTAAGATTTGGAGGGTGGGGTTTTTTGGGTGCGGGTGTCTTTTAAATGTTTTAAAACGCACAAATTTAACTTCTATTGAAAATAAAGGTTATGTTACAGACTTTGGTTTCAGGTAGAAAATATCTGGAAAAGATCTCAAAAAACTAGCACCTTGGGGACACTTCAGACGCTTATGGATTTTAGAGTATGTAAAAGCACATGAAGCTAGGTGTAATTTCATATTACATTTAAGTGATGTATTTCACATTCCTGTATGTACACACTTCCTGCCAAGTATGGGCTGGTAAGCAGTTAACTGTCCGCCAACTGCTCTTCACTTACGCTACACAACAGTGAAAAAACAGAGAGATTCTGACAAAGCCAAGTTGGGCTGGTGCTTAAATATAAACTGACCTCTTTTTGGGGATCAAGTACAAGGGGGGAGAGGGAGAGAGAAACATGGATGTAAGAGATAAACGTCACTCAGTTGCCTCCAGTACTCGCCCTCCCGCCCCCCAACCAGGCTATGTGCCCTGACTGGGAACCGAACCTGCAACCTTTTGGTGCACAGGACGACACTCAACCAACTGAGCCAACCAGCCACGGCTGAAAAAAATGTCTGAGTTTTGGACTCTGTATGCCACGCCCGGATGGGAACTGGGCACGGGTAAAGCTGAGGGGGTCGCCCAAACCCGCAGCAGGTGGCTCAGGGGTCCGGCCTGGGCCTGAGCGCCATCTTGGTCCTCAGCGTTCTACCTGTTTCTTGGCCGCCCTCACCCTCCAGGTCCGGCAGCGAAGTCCCAACCTCCAGGCCCTACAGCTCCCTACAGGGCAGCTGGTGACCTGGTTGGAGACCTTGGATGTAAATCAACACCCTGGTGGTGAAGCTGGAGTAGTCCAGTCCGCCCATGTCTACTAAAGTGCCTAGCAACAAAGCAAACGCGGTGGGAAAAATACATACGTACAAGTTGGTCTACTAGTCGTTCTCAATTTACAACCCCGTGTGATAGGCATTATCCCCGTTTTTCTATTTTCTTAATATATATATATATATATATATATATATATATATATATATATATATTTTTTTTTTTTTTTTTTTTTTTTTACTGATTTCAGAGAGGGGGAGAGAGAGAGAAACATCAATGATGAGAGAAAATCATGCATCAGCTGCCTCCTGCACGCCCCACACTGGGAACCGAGCCCGCAACCCAGGCCCAGGCTTGTGCCCTGTCCGGGAATCGAACCGTGACCCTCTGGTTCACAGGTCCATGCGCAACCACTGAGCCACGCTGGCCGGGCCCCACCTTTTAGAAGACACGGAGGCCCAAGATGACACAGGTGGCGAATAGCAGGTTTGAACCCCTGACCGGAAAGCTCCAGCCCAGACACTCCAGTACCAATGCTGCCGTAGGGCACCGGCCAGGGCGGGGGTGTCACCGCAGCGCCCGGACAGGCAGGCACTTGGTTAGAGGGTAGAGCTCTCGGCCGGCCGTCAAGTTCCCCATCTGCCAGAGCCCGACACCCGGAGGCACTCGGGCGGCTACAACAGGCATCAACAAGCCCAGGTGAGCCTCCCGCGCCCGGGAGTCCCGGGTTTGCACATGGATCCTCGGGGTTTGCACAAGGTCTCAGGGAAAGCGCCGGACACCCAGGTCCCCGCGGCCACAACGCTCCCGGGGCGCCGCGGGGGCGGACACCTCGGTGTCTCCCCACCAGCGCGGCCCGGCCGGCAGCGCACAGGTGCACGACCGAGCCCGGCGCCCCCCGCCCGGGCCTGGAGGGGCGAAGAGAAGCTGCGGGGGGCAACGGACCCGGCTGGGGGCAGGGGGTGCGGCCGGCCCGGCGCGAACCCCCGAGGGCCGCGCTGAGGAGAAAGGATGCTCCGGCGGGGCGGGGCGGGGTGGGGGAGGGGTCCCCGGCCGGACTCTCACTCACCGCCTCGCTCTCCTCCCGGCCCGAGCTCCGCGGCGGTCCCCGCTCCGGCTCTCACCGCGCGCGTCTCCTCTCGAGGCTCAACGTCCCGCGAAGACGCGCGGAGCTGCAGAGAGGCCCGCGCGAGCGGAGGGTGTGTAGCCAGCGGAGCCTAGGAGATGGGGAAGGTGGGACGGCCGTTCCCGCTGCCACCGCGGACACCACAGACACGGTCGCCGCCGGCTCCTCTTAGCCACGGAAGCTGCAGACCCTCCCACCACACCCGCCTCCCGCCTTCCACGCCGCCCGCTGGAGGAGTGATAGCGGCACTGGCCAATCAGAGGCCTCGTGAAGGCCGGCCGGCGGGCCGAGGAGCCAGCGAGGAAGGGCGGGGCACGAGGGAGAGGAGGACGGCGGCGGGACTTCCTGTGACTGACGGCCCGGAGCAGCCAATGGGAAGCGGGGAGATGACCTCATCGCCGAGGGAAGTCTGGAACTGGAGGAGCTGGGGCGAGGAGGTGGGAGGAGGTCCGCGAGGAGCCGGGGCGGGACGCTGGGGCCTTAAAGAAGCCGCAGGCCATTGGTCACCCTGTCCAGCGAAGGGCGGCGGACTCGGCTGGACCTCGCAAAGTTGCCAATGGGCCAATGCCACGAGCTCTCCTACCGCATTAATCCTCCCGACCCCGTTCCGATCCTTCTAGAGGGCTGAGCGGTCCCGCCTGGGACTCGTAAGTTGATGACTTTGCTTTCACGCTTCCCAAAAGGATACACAATAAATTTCGCTCTGGCCTGGAGCCCTGAATTCCCGTTACAGCTCCCGCCCCACCGAGGCCCGTCGTCTGAGTCAGTGTACCTACCCTACGGTAAAAAGGCAGGCTGCTCACACCGACCTGCGCCTCCCTACCTGCCTGGAATGTTGGGATCATCCACAGCAAACGTGCTTTGGGCTTCCAGAAGGAAAGAGGCTGAATAAACCCAACAGCTAGTCTTAGGAGACTCCGGGAGGAGCATCTGTGCAGGGGAGGGCTGCACCGGATGACTCTGGACGCTTGCAGTTCTAAAATCCTAAAATGCGGGTGTCCTGCTCTTTCTGGCACCCGCTGGAGTAGCGAAGGGGTGTGTGTGTGTGTGTGTGTGTGTGTGTGTGTGTGTGTGTACACACTGCATGAGGCACAGAGCCCACACATGGACCAGGTTCATAACGTCAACAAGGAGAGAAAGAATGCAGGCGAACAGGGAGAGAGAAACAAGTAAAGCAAGGTCCGCTGTGCTAAGTGCCTTGGTGGAGGCGGACATTTGCTCCCCATCCACTCCCTCTGGGAGGGAGCCCAGAAAAGGAGAAATAACGTCAACTTGGCAGGGTGGAAAAGAGGGGGGAGAACTTTCCTGAAGCTTCCTGGGGATGGTGTCACCAGCCTGAGTTGGAGAAAGGAGTGACAGCAACTGGAGGAAGAAGAGGCCAGTGCGTGGCTTCCAGGTTTCAGGAGGAGCAGTGGGAAAGTACAGAGAATGAAAGGGGGCAACTCATTCTACATTCCAGGGTAAATTCTTACTATAAGTCCCTGTTCTCCCCCAGTGGTCTCCAGGGACTGCCCATTGGTGCAGTTCTCTGAAGAAGGAAGGGAAAGTGTGCCTCCTCATTCCAAAAGCTGCAGAAGCCAAGATGGCCCCATGTATTCCCAGTTATTCATCTGCTAGAGGCCCAGTGCAGGAAATTCATGCTCAAGAAGGATCCCTAGGCCTGGCCAGCGATCAGGGCAGGTCAGATTCCCCACCTTCTCCTTCCCTCCTCCCTCAGCAACCCCACTGGGCTGCTGGTCACTCACCATGTTCCTCACTACCCCCTGGTAGTCCGTGCAGGTCATAGCGAGTGATCAAACTCCTGAGGAGACATTCTGCATATTAGCCATATATATATATATATATATATATATATATATAGAGAGAGAGAGAGAGAGAGAGAGAGAGAGAGACTAGAGGCCTGGTGCACAGATTTGTGCACTAGTTGGGGGCATGGCCTGTGGGATCATCCGAGGTGGAAGTGCTGCTCATCCTGGTCAGCCAAGCAGCTGTGGACCCACCTTCTGAGCGGCTGCTTAATGAAGAAGTTAGTCGGAGCTGATATTCTGGGGTAATGTCTTGGGTAAAGGCGTATTCTGTGTCCTGGAGGAACCTGGCAGAGAGTTTTACACCCAAAGCCTCTTGGGGAATGTCCTTGATGTGTGATGCCAGGTCAGTGACACCATCACGGATGTTCAGAACAGCCGTGCTCCAGGATCCGCAGCCATCAGGACAGCCTCCCAGGGGGTCCACAGTCATGTCCCCTCTTGCCATCCGCCTATGCCAGCTCCCTGTGCTCTTTCTAGAACACACCTTAGAGGGCCTGCATCAGCTGGTGGGGTCAGGCCAGAGTCTGGATTGTCTCAGGTATTTGATAGGTGCAGAGACTCAGTCTCACCCTGGGCCTGGTAGCAGCTGATCTGGGGTCAGCCAAGCAGTGCTCCCACTGTGGGAGTGCACTGACCACCAGGGGGGCAGATGCTCAGCTGCCCCCTAGTGGTCAGTGCACATCATAGTGACTGGTTGACCAATCATTTTGATCATTCCGCTGTTTGGTCGCTGGGCTGTTTTATATATAGACTAGGGGCCCAGTGCACAAAAATTTGTGCACTCGGGGGGTGGGGGTCCCTCAGCCCGGCCTGTGGCCTCTTGCAGTCTAGAACACCTCGGGGGGAATGTCCACCTGCTGGCATGCCTGGCCAGCCTCCGGGGGGTGGAGCCAGGCAGCAGACCCAGGATGACTGCTCCTGCAAGCCCTGTGGAGGACCCGCTCTCCCGCACGCCTGGTGGAGGCCCCCGGGGAGCGGAGCCAGGCAGTGGACCCGGTCGGGTGCTCCTGGATGCCCCGAGGAGGCCCCAGGCCGGACCCCCCCCCCACTGAGCTGACACACCTGGCACAGCTATGCCAGCCGCGGAGGCTCCCAGTGCAGAGCCGCCCTGCCAGCCTCCATCTTGGATGGGTTAATTTGCATACATCTGCTCTGATTGGCTGGTGGGTGTGGCCGTGAGCAGAGGCTCAGCCAGCCTAGGCAGGCAGTTGCAACAGAAGCCTCTGGTTTGCTCTAGTTCCATGGCTGCCGGCCTCCATCTTGGCTGGGCTAATTTGCATACAGCTGCTCTGGTTGACTGGGAGGCGTGGCTTGGCTGGTGGGTGTGGCTTAGGTGCCTCAGGTAACGGTCAATTTGCGTATTACTCTTTTATTATATTAGATAGGTCAGCTTCAAGTTCAGTACCATGTGGTGGTCAGACTCTGAGTTGAGCAGGATTCTCGTGAACCCTTAGTCACACAACTTCCCCCATGGCAAGAATCCTTCCACAAAAGTCAAGTCCTGATAAAATTATTTATTCAACATTATTCAGCATTTCTTGAGTAAGATATGCAGGGGGTAAGATGAAATAGTCACTGTCCTGATGCTTTCACCAAACTGGAGAAAGTCAAAGAACATCCTGAGGTGACTATAAAGCCAGGCCATATCCCAAGTGTTAGACACTCCCTCTCCCCCCAGAGCAAGGATGATGGGCCAGGTGCAGAAACTCATCAGGGCATGCCTGGCAAGGGGCAAAACTGGAAAAACAAGAACCTGGTCTCCAGGGTAACCTATCCTCCCCTAGCATATCATTGGTCATGCACTTTGGGCCTCTGATCTTACATATTACCGATCACCCCCTGACCTTTTTTTTTCCTCCCTGAAGATAACATCTAGGCCTCAGTTGTATTTCAGCCCCAGGCCCAGAAAAGCAGCAAAACCAGACAAGTGACTCCTCAGCTGCCTGAGGACCAGCATTAACTAATGACCCCCTGCCCTGGCACCAACCAGGCAGTGGAGATCAGGACCCTTAAACAAAACACCTGGAAAGCTGATGAATATTCAATTAAGAACCTTCCCTGAGACCTCCCCAAAGATTTCCACCTGCAAGAGAAGTACGTATACTCATGACAAAGAACCCAGTGCACATTTTCCTCCAAGGAGCACACCCATGCCATTCCCTTCCCTTTCACCTTCCCCCACAGGCTGCCCCCTAACCTCTAAGGGGCCTCCTGAGACCGCCACCAGGGGAACAGGGGGCAGTGGCAGCTCATCCAGAGCTTACCCCCTGAACCTGTCACCAAGGCTCCCTTTTCTCTGGTATAGCCCTTCTCTTTGGATGTCCCCATCTCCCCTCCCCCTTTCCTTAAATAAATTCAATTGTGTTTAATCGCCATCTGAGATGGCTATTTAGCCTGCCAGAGAACCACTACTACGTTAACCTTTCACCAAGAGTCATGACTAATAAGAGGGTGCAGAAGTACACCTCAGAAAAAGTACTGCTGGTTGGAATGACTGGGGTAGGGCAGATATCCCCAAGACAAAACCCAGATGTAGCTTTCCAGATAGACTGTACCTAGACACAGGCTTCGTGAAAAAGCCCAGGTAAGAAGGAAGCAGACATGTATTTTATAGTCATGGGAAGAGCGGTATGCTCATTCACAGCCTCTCAGACATGGCAAACTCACCACTCAAATACGCCTGTTTTTGTTGTGTGTGTGTGTGTTTTTTAATATATGTTTATTGAGTTCAAAGAGAAGAAGGGAGATGGAGAGAGAAATATCAATGACGAGAGAGAATCATGTCTCAGCTGCCTCCTGCACATCCCCTACTGGGGATCAAGCCAATAACCCAGGTATGTGCCCTGACTGGAAATCAAACTCCTGGTTCATGGGTTGACACTCATCCACTGAGCCACACTGGCCAAGCAGACTGTTGTTTTTTTGTTTTGTTTTGTTTTTGGACAATTTATGTGGTATAGATTTTGTATATACATACATGTCTATGTTGTATATTTATAAAGTGCTTATATGTATTTCTTGTGGATAATGTGCCTTTCTCTTATCTCTGACTCTCGATCCTAACGTTTTCCCCAAAAGCTTCACAGAGCATGTCTAATTCCACGTCATTGCGACAACATTCCAAATATTGGAAGATAATGATTATGCCCTTTCACACCCCCTCTCCCATCTCTCCAATCAATGGGGATAAAGTCCCTTTTTCTTGCCACCATTCCTCAGAGGATGGTTTCCATAAGCCTCACTGTCTTGGTGACTTCTTGATGACATCTTCCAGTTTGTCAGGTTCTACCAGTGACGTGTGTTATTTTTATCCTTCCAGCAAATGTTCCCTTTCTCCTGGTAAGGGGAGCCTAATTTTCTCTGGGGAACCACTTCTTCCCACTCTCTGACTTCACTACTCTCTTTTCCAATGGGGAGGACAGGGTGGGGGGCAGTCTTAACCAACCAAGCATTGTTCTCCCTCCCCATCACCAACATCTACAGTGAGTGATTCAGGGAGAGGTCTGAGACCCAAGGCAATCCAATCAGAATGGTTCCTGGAACCTTTGGTGAAACTACTGGGACAGAGAAATTCTTTGCCCTGGGGCTACTGGGCCGTCTGGCTATGCACCTGGAGCTTAACAAGGGAGGGCCATGGGAAAGAACTTGCTCAAGGATGAGACCAATGTGAAAACAAACTATCAGAGCCGAGACACAGATAAAGGCCTCAGTGGGTAATAACTTTGTTTGAGAACCTGAATCCAGCTATTTTTTGACCATTTGATTTTGTAGGTGTCTTAGGTCAGGGTTCGTAGAAACACAGAGATGCAGTTTACCCAGGGAGGAAAGCGCTCTAAGGGAGGAAGTTGAGCAGACAAAGGAAAGTGACAGAGCCCAGCAAGGCTCAGCCTGATCTCGCCTTGGCCAGACCCACAGTGAAGAGTTCTGGAGCATAAACCACACACACCACAGAGTTATCCCTCCATGTGTCCCCCAGAATCAGTCAGCCATTGGCTGTGAGCCATCAAGGGAGGGGTTAAGGTCACCAAAGCTGCTCCTTTCAGCTAAAGGTAAAGCTCTGGAATTTCAGGCACTTAGCTGCCCACACTCACAGCAGCTGCGGAATGGGTGCACTGGCCTGGCGAAGAGAACTGGGAGGGGCACCGTTGGAGTCTGTCAATCAAATGGGCCAACACTTTCCCTGTCCAGCTGAGTTTTTGTTCCTTGAGCCCAAAACGTGACTCCCTAGAATACTCGGGTGCGATCTGAGCACCACAGAGTACAAAGAGACCGCGGCCTTCCTCGCCTCCCTACATTTAGCGGCTCCGACTGACTTTATAACCAATCCTTTCCACCCCTTTCCGCTAGCGCTTTCTCCACACAAACTGATACTAAGCCAAATTCACTCTTTCATGAATGTCAATACATTCTTTAACATGAATGTGGGATTTTAAGTTTAATCCTGCTAATAACTAGCTGTCATTTTGTCCATGTCCATCTTTTGCTGCAACTTGCTATACACACACACGCTGATTGGATTCTGTCGCCTAAATGGCTGCCACTTCTAGTTTTGTTGCTGTTGCTGAAAGGGCTAGACCCAATGATGGGAACCTTCGGCAAATCACTGGAGCCTGACCTCCCCTCCTTCCAACCTGCTCGTCCATCCTCCTGAAAAACTTAACTTCGTCTGCTCTTTTCCTCTGTCTCTCTTCCTGGGGAATCTCTCCAGAGATCTCCCCAGGGACTAGGACACTGCTGTCCTCAGCAAATCCTGCTCCTCCCTGTTTCCTCTGATGCCTTTGTTCAGGTTGGCCCCTCTGTCTAAATGTCTTCTCTTTTTGATCGGTTCACATCCCAGCTCACATCCCACTCCACCACCATTTCTCCAGACCAAACAGGAAAACCCTCTCGGACCAACCACAGCTCCTACTGTGCCAAGCACAGCACGAGCACCCTAAGTGCATTTATTATCTTATTTCATCCTTATGGAAACTCTGAGGTGGCTGCTGTTATAATCCCCATTTTTCAGAGGAGAAACTGAGACTTAGGTTAATTCAGTAACTCAGGGTCTAAAAACTGGCAAAGCCAGGGTACAGATACTAGAGTCAGCATTGAGGGGGACAGGAGGCAATAAGCCCTTGGGGGCTACATGCAAGGAACTGGAGGAAATATAAGAAAGTGAGAGAGACAATGCTTGCCCACAACCCAAAACAGGATCCGTAAATGACCCTAATCTGAACAATGCTGTCAGGACAGTAGAAATGAAATCATGTCTGGTGGGAAACCCAGGAAGGCCACGTGAAGGCGTTTGCATTCGGCAGCGGGAATGAGGGCGGGCACTCCAGCTTAGGGAACACTGTGAGTAACAGGGAGGAAAGAAAACATGGGCATGTTTGAGCAAGGGAGTTGTCTGCTTTGTTTGAGAGATAAGGCTGGAAAGTTTGGTTGAGTCCCTTTTGTGAAAAGTAAAGAAAGGCAGAGTTGGCATTGGGCTTTTGAAAACAGGATCCAAACTGTATCTTGAGAATATTTACCTGGTAGTTAGTTGATTGGATAGGAGTCTGAAATGGGAGTGAGGAGCTAAGTTAGGATGTGTTGTCCACCCATAGGAAATAAGGACCTATGGTAGTGGAGCAGTAAATGTGGATTACTTTCCCTCCTATGCTCTATAAACATTCTCCGTCCTTTCTTGTACCCTAAAGATCATAATTTCCTTGAGGAGTGTCAATCATTTTTTTAAATGTGCCCATAACCACTAAACCACTGATAATCACTCAGCAAGTATTTTTTTGAAATTGAATTGAATGCATGATGGAGGAGATAAATACGCTGGGGCTCTGTTTATTTGTTTGTTTATTCATTTATATTATTTTTAGAGACAGAAAGTAAGGGGGGGGAGAGAGAGAGAAACATTGGTATTTGTTATTCCACTTATTTCTTCATTTATTGGTTGATTCTTTTTTCAAATATATTTTTATTGATTTCAGAGGGGGGGGGAGAAGAAGAGATAGATAGAAACATCAATGATGAGAGGGAATCATTGATTGGCTGCCTCCCGCAGGCTCCCTACTGGGGATCAAGCCTGCAACCCCGACATGTGCCCTTGACTGGGATCAAATCTGGGATCCTCTAGTCTGCAGGCCAATGCTCTATCCACTGAGCCAAACCGGCCAACAGCTTCTTTTGTGTATTGATTTCAGAGAGAAAGAGAGAGGGAGAGAGAACTGGAAACATCAATGACAAGAGGGAATCATTGACTGGCCGCCTCCTGCACACCCCACACTGGGGATCAAGCCTGCAACCCCAGGCATGTGCCCTGACCAGGAATTGAACTGTAATTTCCTGGTTCCTAGGCTGACACTGAGCCATACTGGCTGGGCTCATTGGTTAATTCTTGTATGTGCCCCGACTGGGGATCAAACCCACGATCTTGGCATATCAGGACAACACTCCAACCAACTGAACCACCGGTCAGGGCCCTGGGCCTCTGTTCCAATAGTTTTATAGGAACTTATTCATGCCTGCAACCATCTACATTATTACTTGATAACAAAACTAAGCTAGTTTTATATTCAGCACCTGAATTCTCCTGATGGCAGGTACTGACGTTATTTCCATTTTACGTATCAGAAAAGCTGAGGGTCAAGCAAGTAGGGTGACCAGTTGTCTTAGTTTGCAGGGACTCTTTCAGTTCTAAAACCAAGACTACCCCGTCAAAGAAAGAAGATCGGTCACTCTACCAATAATATCCTCTGCTCCACGGCACACAGGCCAGGGTATACACACAGATCTGGGTCCTGGCCAGGTAGCTCAGTTGGTTAGAGCGAGGACCCGCATGCCAAGGTTGCGGGTTTGATCCCAGTCAGGGCACATATAGAATCAACCAGTGAACGAAGAAATAAGTGGAACAAGTCAGTGTTGTTCCACACACTTTCGTTTCCCCTCTCTCTAAAATCAATAAGTAGAAATAAACACAAGTCTGACAAAATCAAACTCCATAAGGTTTTATTTTGGCTTTCTGATCAGCCAACATAAATATCTCACGTGGGTACTTTTGGGATAGAATCCAAGCATACTCTTATATTGAATTTGGCTCACGTATTTGGAGCCTACTTGAGACTGGAGCGAGTAGAAGCAACGGAATCACAAAATGGATGTTTTTTTGTCAGAGAAAAGGAATCCAGGCTGGGGAATGTCTTTCCTGGAGGACGCCCTTACCCAGGAGTTTGGATTCATAAGGTGTTCTTTGGCGCCCCCTCGTGGTTAAGAGCTGTAATCCCCTCTTGACTCCCTACGCTAGAGAATAGGCAACACACTGGAAAACCGTGAGAGTTCTTAATTCTTGCGGAGCATAGAGATTTTGTTTTAAAAATAAAAACTAGAGCCCTAACTGGTTTGGCTCAGTGGATAGAGCGTCGGCCTGTGGACTGAAAGGTCTCGGGTTCGATTCCAGTCAAGGGCATGTCGGCACATCCCTTGGTTGTGGGCACATCCCCAGTAGGGGGTGTGCAGGAAGCAGCTGATCAATGTTTCTCTCTCACTGATGTTTCTGACTCTCTATCCCTCTCCCTTCCTCTCTGTAAAAATTCAATTAAAAATATTTTTAAAAAATAATAAAAAATAAAAATAAAAACTAGAATAGCCTTTTTTTTCTTAACTAAAAACTGGTCATGCTGTCATAGTCTAGGGTGAGGACAATCGGATACAAAGTTTAAAAGGATGTCAATACCCCCCTTCCCAATAATCAAGATAAATAAATTTCAAAAAAATATTTTTAAAAATCAAAATGAATGCCTCCCAAACCCCACGATGAATAAAATATCAAAATTTAAAAGACAGACAGGATCTGCACTTGCCTTATCATGCCTCACTTTATTTTTTAAAATATATATATATTTACTGATTTCAGAGAGGAAGGGAGAGGGAGAAAGAGATAGAAACATCAACTATGAGAGAGAAGCATTGATTGGCTGCCTCTTGTATGCACTCAAACTGGGGATCAAGCCTGCAACCCAGGCATGTGCCCTGACTGTGACTTCTTGGTTCATAGGTTGATGCTCAACAGCTGAGCCAAACCAGCTGGACTATAATATGTTCTTTTTGTTGGTGTTGTTAATCCTCACCAGAAGGGGGAGTTGGGGTTGAGAAAGAGACAGAGACACAGAGACAGAAAGGGAGAGAGAGACTGAGAGGAATATGATTGTGAGACATATTGATTGGTTGCTTCCCGAACTCGCCTCAACCAGGGGCAGAGTGAACCTGCAACCTAGGTACATGCCCTTGACTGGGAATCGAACCTGGGACTCTTTGGTGTGAGGGCTGACACTCTGACCACCGAGAAACATCAGTCAGGGCTTATTTTCATTTTTGTTATATTACCCACTATTAACATATATATACTTCAGAAGTGTACGGAAAAGTGCGTTTACCATAACTGTACAGCTCAAAGAACCCTCTCAAACAGAGCACACATTCAGCAGCACCTAGATCAAGAAAGAGAATATCATGAGGTCCCCAGAAGTCCCTCCTATGACCGCTTCCATTCAGTACCATCCAAGGTACCTCCTTACCGATATACTAGTGCCCATGTGCACGGATTCATGCACATTGAAAGGAAATTAATTAGAAGGTGGCCAGCGGGGTGGGACTGGGTCAGAAGGGCTGGACATGCCCTGGAGCCGTCCTGCCAAGTCCCTCCCTGGCCAGCAGCACCTGGGGTGGTGCTGCGACTCAAAGGTCATCTGGGGAGTAAGCAGGAGTCCCTCCAGCAGGTGAGGTCCCCAGTCTGGCCTGAGGGGATCAGGCCAAAAGCGGCTCTCCCACAGACCTGAGGGGTCCTGGATTGCAAGAGAGTGGATCTCAGGTGATGCACCCCAGAATTGGGCTCCCTCCTCTCGGGTTTTGGGGTGCATCACCCAAAGCCATAAACCAGTTGCAGCTCCTACATTGAGTGTCTTCCCCCTGGTGGTCAGTGCACATCATAGCTACTGGTTGGACAGTCAGTTGCTTAACCTTTTTTTTTAAATATATTGATATTGATTTTTTTATCAATAAATAAAAAGGAAGGGAGAGGGATACAAGTTAGAAACATCGATGAGAGAGAAACATCGATCAGCTGCCTCCTGCACACACCCTACTGGGGATGTGCCCAAAACCAAGGTACATGCCCTTGGCCAGAATCAAACCTGGGACCCTTGAGTCTGCAGGCCGACGCTCTATCCACTGAGCCAAACCAGTTAGGGCTAACCTTTTATATATATAGATGAGAGCATAGATTAGTTTTGCCTATTTTTGCTCTTTATATAAATGGAATGATGTGTTGGTGAGATTGGAGCATTTGTGTGTGTGTGTGTGATCAGTCTCATTGCATTGTATGAATAAATTACAATAGACATCCATTCTGTTGATGTGGGCTGTTTTCCATGTGTCACACATTGTGCCTGTATGAATATTTTCATGCATGTCCTTTGGTTAACATACATGCACACAGTTCTATTGGGAGTGGATTTGTTGGGTCATTGGAGATGCATATTTTCAGCTTTAGTTAGCTTTCTCAAGTAGTTGTAATAAATTTTACTCACAGAGAGTTTCTGATGCTTCATATCCTGTCTAGACTTGATGTTTTTGATCCTTTTTATTTTATCCAGTCGAGTGGAATGATATCATATTGTAGTTTATTTGCATGTCCACGGTGAGTAGTTATGAGTTTAAAAACATTTTCATATGTTTATTATGCATTTGAATGGTTTCTTTTGTGAAGTGTCTGCTCAAGTCTTTTACCCATATTTCTGTTGGGTTGTCTGTATTTTCCTTATTGATTTGTAGGAGTTCTTTTTAAATTCTGGATTTGAGAATCTCTTATCCCATTTTGTAGGTTTTCTTAATGGTATCTTTTGATAAGTTGAGGTTCTTAGTTTTAATATAGCTCACTAATAATTATTTTTCATTTATGATTCTTTTTGTTTCTTGTTTATGAAAGATCTGCCTATCCAATGTCATAAAGATATACCTGTACTTTAGTCTAAAAATGTATTTATTTATGTTAGCTTCTGATCTGTAATCCTTCTGGAAATGATTTTTTAGTATGGTGTGAGGTAGGGGTCAAAATACATGTTCTTCTACATATGAGGTGACCATATATGTTTTTTTTTACCTTACCTCATTTAATTCTCATATACTTGTAGAGGTAGGTATTCATATTTCAATTGTCTAGATTTTAAAAAAGTGAGGCTCAGGAAAGTAGATACATAAAGGATATCCAACTAGTAATTCCAGAATCCTTGAACTAGTATTCTAGATTCCCTTTTGGTGAAAATTTCCATTCAGGGGGACAAGCATCTGCTAAAGTAACATGTTTATCTGTTCACAAGTGGATGGACATTTGGACTCTTTCTAGTTTGGAGCTGTTATAAAGAATGCTGCTACGAACATTTTCATGTAATTGTTCCTGTTTCGTAGATTGGTTCCTTGCTGACTTCCTTTGTGATCTGATGACTGTTTGTGGCCGTATGCTTTGACTCCCTTATCAAAATCTCTTCTGTATCTACCACAAGTTTTTCCGTTGTGGTTCCCAGGAGGCATACATAAAATATAGCTTCCTATTTTAAGCTGAGAACAGCTTGGCTTTGATAGCATACAGAAATAGTCAACTTCTACATCTCACCTCACATTTTAGGTTATTGATATTGAAACAATCTACAAATTGTCCCTCCTGGAAGGAGGGAAAGGTGGCCATCATGGTTGGCTCCCAGTCTTCCCTTCCCTCCTGAAAAGTTTCTAAGCCAATAATAGCAATGTTACAGGTCTCCTGGCAGTCACTGGGTTAGGAGTGAAGAAGTTGCTCAATCCTAGTAAATGAGACACAACGAACCTTCCACTGGGGACGGGGGTGTAAAAGGTTTTCTTTGCTTAAGAAAGAGACTGAGACAAAATAATAATAATAATAATAATAATAATAATAATAATGCCTCGCCAGTTTGGCTCAGTGCATAGAGCATCGGCCTGCAGACCGAATGGTCCCAGGTTCAATTCCAGTCAAGGGCACGTGCCAGGGTCACGGGCTCGATCCCCACTGGGGGGCTTGAGGGAGGCGGCCGATCCATGATTCTCTCTCATCAATGATGTTTCTATCGCTCTCCCTCCCTCTCCCTTCCTCTCTGAAATCAATAGAAATATATTTTTTTTTAAAAAAAGAGAGACTGAGGAGCTATTTGGTGACAGCTGGAACTGCTGCAGCCACCCTGTGACCAGGAGGGAAACTAGACTTAAAATGGAGCTGACAGCGAGAACAGCAGAGGGGAGAAATGAGAGAAATGTAGGGCAGCTGATCACACCACTTCCGGAGCCCCATCCACTGTCGGGTTTTGAGTTGTGCAGCATAACACATTTTCTCACTGTGTATCCCATTTGATATTTTGGTTTTTATTTGAAGCCGGAAGGAATCCAACTGACACAGATTTGTCAGCGGTGTCCATGTTGCCGAAAGGTGGCATGTGTGCAGTCCAGGTGGCATGTGTCAGTTCAGGGAAGCTTCTGGGGAACAACCCAAACCTATTCTTCAGAAATCCTTCTCTGTCCATGTGATTTCAATGGCTTGAGCCCTTCCCCATCCCCCAATGGAGGCCACACAGTCAAGTTCTGACCAAAGTATCTCCTACCCCTGGGTTAGGGACATAACCAAACCAGGCAATCAGAGTGCTGCCTGGGACTTATAGTCGTCAAGAAAAAAAATTCTCTCTTCTACTCTAACTGCACAAGCTATGAAGACCAGGTAGGCTTGGAGCTGCAACTCGCCATCTTGGAGGCAAATCACAAAGTGGGAGGAGGGGGTGCTGAGTTGGCGGATCGGGTTATGCTGGTTCATCATCCTACCTGACTAGACAGGGTTCTGAAGTCATGGTTTCCCTGCCTCCCGGTGCTGCTGTCTACCCACTCATTCGGAAGCGATTACTTCTTCTTGCCTGAGTGGACAGGAGTACTCAGTGCCCCACTGCTCCACATCTTAGAAACCTACAATGTGGAAACCCAGCGGCAGTAAAACGCTCATTAGACTCAACCTAAATGATGATACTACACCAATGGTACCAGCTCCCTACAGGTGAACAAAATGAGTCTCGTTAAGGCAATGATAAAACAGACATTTCAGCCCTGGCCAGTGTGGCTCAGGTGGTTGGAGTGTAGTCCTGTGCACCGGATGGTTGCCGGTTCAATTCCCCGCCAGGGCACATACCTAGATTCTGTGTTCTGTTGCGTGTACAGGAAAACTGGTTGATGTTATTCTATCTCTCTTCCCTCCCTCTCTCTAAATTCAATACAACACATCCTCTGGTGAGGGTTAAAAAACCAACAGTCAGGCCAGTGTTGATCAGTGGTTGAGCATCCACTCATGACTCAGGAGGTCACGGTTCAATTCCTGGTCAGGGCACATGCCAAGGTTGTGGGCTGAATCCCCAGTAGGGGGCGTGCAGGAGGCAGGAGTCAGTCAATCAATGACTGTCATCATTGATATCTCTCTCTCCCTCTCCCTTCCTCACTCTGAAATCAATAAAAATATATTTTACAAAAATATTTTTAAAAAACCCAGAGCGCGCGCTCTCCCTCTCTCTCTCTCTCTCTCTCTCTCTCTCTCTCTCTCTCTCTCTCTCTCTCTCTCTCCTCTTTCTCCTTCTCCTTCTCCTTCTCCTTCTCCTTCTCCTTCTCCTTCTCCTTCTCCTTCTCCTTCTCCTTCTTCTCCTTCTCCTCTCTTCCTCGCTTCCACTCCCCTCTTCCTTCTCTAAAAAAACAACAGCCAGACACTTTATGAGAGACTCACAAAGAGAGGCAGGGCGACTGGGTGGTGGAAAGATAGGCGTAGTTTCAAAGCCAGGTGACCTTATGTAACTTACTGAGTGCCCGATCTTGTCACTTCTGCCGGCTCTGGGACTCAGCTTCCTCTGACACAAAGTGGGGGAGAGGAAGTTCTCCCTCTGGTCTCTCCAGGAATCTTCACTGTTTTTTTTCTTTTTTTAATAGTTTCTTAATTGTTTTTTAGAGAGAGAAGAAGGGAAGAGGGAGAGAAACATTGATGTGACAGCACAACATCCATTGGCTGCCTCCTCCATGGCCTCCCCCCCTAGCGGGGATGGAGCTCATAAGCCAGGCATGTGCCCTTGACTTAGAATCAAACCATGGAACCGGCAACCTCATGGTGCCTGGGATGACACCTAACCAATTGAGCCACACCGGCCAGGGCAAGTCTTCACTGTCTTAGTGTGTCCCCTCACCCCCAGGGCTGTTGTGGACCACCTTGCACTTTGGTATGGGTCACTACCTGGACTCCTAGCTCCACTCCCCTCTAAGTGTGTTGCCTCCTTCCCAGAGACCCCAGGCCAGAGGTTTCTGCCTCCCTTTCTCACATTTTGTCTCTATTACCCCATACCCTGGTGTGTTTCTTGCTTTAGGAAGAGCTGATGCAATTACAGTTGATGTGATTACAATAAAGAACTTAGAGCTGGTGGTAATGAGCCTGTGACCTTGAGCAAGTCACTTTAAGGGCACTTTTGCAACATGGGAGTGACAATGAATTCCAATTGTCATAAAATGCTCTACTGAGAAAACATACCAACAACTGCATTACAGCAAAAACGCTTAGCAATAGTCCTCCAAAGCCATAAACCAGTCATTGCTTTGAAATTCCTCCCATCCCTTCAGAGAGATTTGCCATTTCTCCTGCCTTCCGTTGCATTGCTTGGCATATGGTAATCTTTCTACCCATATCTTAGGAACAAAATGTAACACGACTTCTGCTCTTGGTTTATCTTCCTATCTTAGGTTCTGCAAAGCACTTGCTATTGCTTTGTGAGAAAGGTAGTCTTTCCTCCAAGGAGAAAACTTGGTTATATTAATTTAATGATTAATTTCGCTCCCTGTGGCTCTGGTCTCCCTGCCTTTCTCTCTGCGTCATTACTTTTTATCTGAAAGCTGTCACAATATGATTTTCTGAAGACATTTTAAAGATCACTGAATTTGTAACCAGACAATCAATGGGTCCGTGTTACCTGCCATGGTAACATGTTACCTTAATTGAGCCAATTAAGCAGAGGCAGGGTGGAATCATACATGAGCATTTATTCCAATACTAGGGGCCCAGTGCACAAAAATTTGTGCACTCGGGGGTGTCCCTCAGCCCGGCCTATGCCCTCTCGCAGTCTGGGACCCCTCAAGGGATGTCCACCTGCTGGCGTGCCTGGGTGAGGGGCTGATGGCTGTTTGTAGGCTGGCCAAGCCCCCCAGTGGGGACCCTCACCCCATGGAGTGAGGCCAGCCTGGGTGAGGGGCTGAGGGCTGTTTTCAGGCTGCCCACAGCCCCTTCAGGGTTTGAGTTCCTACTGGGGTGCCTGGGAAGCCTAGGTGAGGGGCTGAGGGCCATTTTCAGGCTGCCCACAGCCCCTTCAGAGTTTGGGTCTCTACTGGGATACCTGGCCAGCCTGGGTGAGGGGCTGAAGGCCGTTTTCAGGCTGCCCACAGCTCCCATTGACCAACGTCCCAGTAAGGCTGGCTGGAATCAGATTTCTAGGGTTTATTTATCTTCTATAATTGAAACTTCATTACCTTTAGCAGAGGCCTAGGCAGGTAACAAAGCCCCCTGTTTGCTTCAGCTCTGTGGCTTCTATAATTGAAACATTGTTGCTGTGAGCAGAGGCCTAGCTGGCCTAGGCATGCAGTTGCAATGGAAGCCTCCTATTTGCTCTAGCTCCGTGGCTGCCGGCCTCCATCTTGGCTGGGTTAATTTGCATACAGCCACTCTGATTGGCTGGTGGGCGTGGTTTGGCTGGTGGGTGTGGCTTAGGTGTCTTAGAGTGATGGTTAATTTGCATATTACTCTTTTATTAGAGTAGATGGTCGGCAACATAGGATAATCTGCTCTGTACCCCGCCATAAGCCAGCTGCTTATATTGGGAAGGAAGACAAAGATTACATGGGGAAGTAGCCAAAGGATATTGCCAAATGGGCAGTCTACAGGTAATGGGGGCTGGAGATTTGCAACGACCTGCAGATATGCAAAGGGCTGGGGTTCCTCAAAAGGCTAGTAATATGTGAAGGCTGGGGGTCTTCAAAGGGCTGTTGGCTCTGGTTTCTTACAACAAGATTAATCTTTCCATGAGAATGGGCAGCTCCCTGATGGGAAGCATGGACTGCATTTCCAAGTGGGTTCCCAGGTCCCACAGGCAACTGCCAGCCAGGTTAGAATGTGCCTTCTTTAATCAGAATTAAACAGTCACGGGTAACAGAGCATGATTAGTATTTCTTACAATTATAGCTGGTTCCTCAACATTCCTGCCCCTATCCAATTCAGTACATGTGTGGGAGGCAGTCAGGTAGGCATGAGCAGAGCAGGACTATGGGCCAGGGCAGAAAGTCCTGGACATCTAGCAGTGGGTACCTAGCAATGGGCAGAACTGGGAGAGCAAGTGTTGGAAATACTTGGAAGTATTGTCCATCAGGACCTCGCCCCTAAGGCACCCTTTCCTCCCCTAGATCATCTCCCATCAAGCAGATCAGATCCTCCCCTGACTTTTCCCCCCTGATATGTAACTAGTCATGCAGTAGACCCCCTAAACACACACACTTAGAGAAGAGCAAGGTGGCTGGAGAAAAGCCCCATCTGCTTCCATACAAAGGCAGGAGATGAAGGGACAGGCCCCGATCGGTCAGCTCAAAGAAGAAAGAAGTTAACTGCATCCAAGGGGTTAAAAGGAGCCCTGGCCCAAACTCCTGGGCAGCTCTTCCAACTGCCCACTCGAAACTTTCTTTCAAGTGTACTTCTGCTTTGCTTGCTGAGTAAACTCTCTCTCTCTAGAGTTTGAGTCTTGACTCTGAATTCTTTCTTAGCCAGAACGCTAGTACCAAGGTTTGCTTTGGCTGTTTACACATACAGGACCAATAGGGTACCTAATTCAGCTAAGACAATAAGAACAGCTGTGCTTAATAGCTCAAATTTGCAAACAATGGTGGTTTCATCATGATGTTGCTATTGATTATAAGATACACTCTTAACATCAGAGATGTTAAAACTGAGGGAAAAGGTATGTCTTAGAATTAGTTAAATGAGGTAGTAAATATCAGTATTGATTAGAATTCTTTCAATTGCAAGTGACAGAAAATCCAGACTGACCTGAGTCAAATGGGTAAAGTGAGCCACAGAAATCCGAAAGTCCTTGTATTATGCAGCTTCAGGTATAGCTGGATCCAGGACTCTAGGAGAGAATCAGGACTAGTTTCTGGCTATTTCTCTCTCTCTTCTACAGGAATGTTTTTGTATCAGTTTTCACATGATAGCAAGCTGGAGCCAGCAGCTCTAACCCACATCTCCTCTCTGGTCTCAAGTCCCACTAAAAGGAATCAGGGTTCTTTGTCCCAGAATTTTATTTTTATTTTTGGTTAATCCTCACTTGAGGATACTTTTTTCATTGCTTTTCAGAGAAAGTGGAAGGGAGAGAGGGAGGGGTTGGGGGAGAGACACACAGAAAGAAACATCAGTGTGAGAGAGACACATTGACTGGTTGCCACCCCACACACTTGGACTGGGAGCAGGAAGCAAACTGCAACCCAGGTAGTACCTTTGACAGGGAATCAAACCGGAGACTCTTCGGTCTGCAGGGTGGTGGCTAGGGCAACATCCCAGATTTTTCACCTGAGTTTCAATGCCTTTCATTGGCTCCGAGAGCCCTGGGCACACCAGTGCTGAGTCACCTGCTGGAAGCCCAGGGAAATGAAGAGAATGATATGAGGCAGCAGAAACCATAGATGTGGCTTATAGGTTGGCTGCAGGGAATTAGGTAAGATTAACCCTGGGAACATTAGTCCCGAGCCTGGCCCAGGGCGAGCCTCTCCGTGGGCACATTTGATCCCTGTTCCTCTGCCTGCGCAGTGCAGATGGAGAAGGCCTCTGCTCAGACGCCCCAGCTCTGAGTCAGCCTTGCATACCTGCCTGTCAGCCGGCTGAGATGGCACTGACTCACCTCCTACGTGCGCTGGATGCTGCCTGGAAAGTTAATAAGTCTTTGAGGCAAGACGCTCCCTCCTGTGGCGTGGGTTGGTGCCCTGAGTGGGTGGGAATGAATGAAAAACAGTGAGAATACCGGGGTTTCTCTAGAGCATTTATGAAGTTAAATACACAGAAAGAAAGCGTGAGGGAAGTCAGAGCAGTGATTAGAAAAGACTGCCGACCAAGGCTGGGTGCCTTCTGCTAACGGCATGTGCTGCCCAGTCCCGGGGGAAGGCAGGGTGCTCATAGCTGCCCAGCTCCAGCCCAGGCCCCCACCAGCTCTGCCAGTGAGGCTTGCCCTGTGGCCAGCCCAGCCATGTCTTCCAGGCCCTCCTCTAGCTCTGCCAGTTTTTTTCCCTTCAGATGTAAGTTGCAAGGACGAAAACAGAGGGAATCTGTCACTTGGGAGGGGCGGGGAGGAACAGAGCAGGAGGGGATCCCGGAGGAGAGGAGAGGAAATGAAGGAGACAGAAACAGGAAGCCCAGGAATGGTGCAGGATCTCAGGGGGTGCTTGTTACAATCACTCAGGAGCTGGGCGGATTCAACACGGAGCACCTGCTGTTGGGGGGGACCCCGCTGGGTGCGGGGGTTACACAGAAATCAATGGTATGTGGCCCCTGCCTGCAGAGTCCAGTGTGGGAGACAGTAAGAAAATCCTAAATTACAATGTCATGTGACTGCAGGGAGCGGGTGCTGAGGAAAATACTGCTGAGGGAGGAGTGAAGCAGCTCAGTGAAGTAGACATCAGACATTGCCAGCAGGAGTTCTGAGGTCAAGTCCAGCCCTCTCCTGGTCTGGAGGGTGGGGGTCTTGGGCGCTGGAGCACAACTGCACCCCAGAGTGGCTCCTCCATGGCCTTTTCCACTTCTGCCTCAGGCTTTGGCTGCGGCCCTTGGGGGGTGGCCATCTTTCTGGCAAGGAGGTTCCTCCAGGTGAGAGGACAGTTAGGGTAGCTGTGAGTTCTTGGAGCCAACACTCTCAGCAGCTGGAGGCTGGGCACACTGGCCTGGCAGAGCGACCTGGGAGGCACCAATAGCACCTGCTGCCGCGGGGCTGGGTGTTTTGTGGAGGACATGGTGTGGAGCAGGAAGGGAGGGCAGGGGGACTTCCTGGAGGAGAGGGTTAGTCTGCATTTTGAAGACCAGTTTAGGAGGCAGCCAAGCAAAGAAAGATCTGAGGGGTCACCATGTGTAAGAGTCACAGGAGCTTGCAGTGCTTTCTGGAAACGTTAAGATATTTAAGGCCCAACCCGGTTTGGCTCAGCAGATAGAGTGTCAGCCTGTGGACTGAAGGGTCCCAGGTTCGATTCCGGTCAAGGGTACCTGCCCAGGTTGCAGGCTTGATCCCAAGTGTGGGGTGTGCAGGAGGCACCTGATCAGTGATTCTCTCTCATCATTGATGTTTCTATCTCTCTCTCCCTCTCCCTCTCCCTTCCTCTCTGAAATCAAGTATGGATCAAACGGGGGGGGGGGGGGGAGGAGTCTCTACAAATGTTAGTTACTGTAAGTGTGCCTAAAACACAAAACCAACTAAGCAAGTGAAAATAATCAGGAGACTCCCGAAGCAGCCTCATTTTATTCCAGTTACCATTTGGCGCTGAGCAAGTTGGGGACTTACCGGATGACACAGCAAGTCAGCAGCAGAGCCAACATGTAAACACATCGCTGACTTCAACATGGTCAGCAGAATCCGCAGAAGCCCAACTTCACAGGGCAATTCAGGTGTCTGAGGTGTTTCCAGGGAGTTCCATTCAGCAAAGAGTGTCCCCGGAGGTTCCCAATGGGCAGTCCCAATGTCCTCTCAATCGTTGGCAAGATGTAGCTGGATGAGCTTCCTAGGAGGCAGGGCAAAAAGGGAGAGAGAGAGTAGTGTGTACTCTGAGGACTAGAGAAGAGGCCTGATTTCTCAGTGCTTCCTATGTCTAGAGCATCCACCCATACACCCTCCTTTTAAAAACAGGTGTATTGAGATATAACTCACACACAAAAAAAGCATGTCCTTTTAAAGTATACAACTCAATTATTTTTTAGTATAGTCACAAAGTGGTAAAACAATCACACTATACATTTCGTAATGTTTTCATCATCCCATAAAAGGACTCCTATTCTTTAGTAGTCACTCCTTTTCCCCCAGCCTCGCCTTCTCCTAGACCTAGGCAATCACTAATCTACTTTGTAACCCTGTAATTTTGCCAGTGCTTAGCATTTCATATAGATAGAATCCGAAGATATGTATTCTTTGTGTGTCTGGCTTCTTTCACTTAGCTTAATGATTTTAAGGTTCATCTGTGTTGTAGCATGTATCCACACTTCATTTTTTGTGGCTGAAAACTATTCCATTGTATGAATATACTAAATTTTATTTATCTGTCCAGTTTATGGGCATTTGGGCTGTTTCCAATTCTTGGCCATTATGACTAATGCTGCTACAAACATTCATGTGCAGGTGTTTGTATGGACATGTTTTTGTTTCTCTTAGGAAGAGACCCAGGAGCTGCGTCATGTGGCAACGCTATTTTAACATTTTGAGAAAATGCTAGACTGTTTTTAAAGTGGCGGCGCCAGTTTACGTTTCTACCAACAGTGTATGAGGATTCCATTTGTTCACATCTTTGCCAATACCTGTTATTACTGTCATTTTAATTATTGTTACCCTAATGAGTGTGAAGTAGTATCTCATTGTGGGTTGTTGTGTTGGTTTTTTTGGTGGTAAAATATACATGACATATTAGTTATCACTTTAACTATTTGTAAGTGTACCATTCAGTGGCAATAAATACATTCCTTAGTGTGGTTTTTGGTTTGCATTCCTCTGTGGCTAATGATGTTGAGCGTCTTTTCAGATGCTTAGTGATCGTTTGTGTTATTTTTTTTCGAGAAATGTCTATTCAGATCCCTCGCTCATTTTTAAATTGGATTGTTGTCTTTATTACTGAGTTGGAGGACTTCTTTATATATTACAAGTCCCTTACCAGATATATAACTTGCAAAGATTTTCTCCCATTCTGTGGTTGTCTTTTCACTTTCTTAATGGTGCCCTTTGAACCATAAAAGTTTTAAATTTTGATGAGCTCTATTTATTTCTTTGGTTGCTGTGCTTTTGGTGTCATATCTAAGAAGGTTTTATCTAAACCAAGTTCATGAAGATTTACCCTGTACTATTTTCTTTTTAAAAAAAGATATTTTATTTATTTATTTTTTTTTTTACAGAGAGGAAGGGAGAGGGATAGAGAGTTAGAAACATCGATGAGAGAGAAACATCAATCACTTGCCTCCTCCACACTCCCCACTGGGGATGTGCCTGCAACCAAGGTACATGCCCTTGACCAGAATTGAACCTGGGACCCTTCAGTCCGCAGGCCAACGCTCTATCCACTGAGCCAAACCAGTTAAGGCTACCCTGTACTATTTTCTTCTGACAGCTTTATAGTTTTAGTTCTTTCATTTAGGTCATGATCTGTTTTGAGTTCACTTTTATATATGGCATGAGGTAAGGGTCCAACTTGATGTATGTGTGTGTTTACATGTGTGTGTGTGTGTGTGTGTGTGTGTCCAGTTGTCCCAGCATCATTTGTTGAAAAGGCTATTCTTTTTCTCACTGAATTGTCTTGGCAATATTACACAGCTCCTTTTTAAGGAAAATATGCCCTAAACAGTTATTTCTACATGCAATTTGTACAAATCTTATTGTACAAATAAAGTCAGCTTTTCTGCCCCTGATTACTGGCACCTTAGTCTAGTGCCTATGGTCTAGGCAGGTGTCCTCAAACTATGGCCCGCGGGCCACATCCCGGGTGTTTTTGCTGCCGCTGCCTGTCCTGCTTAAAATAAGATACGTGCAGTGTGCATAGAATTTGTTCATAGGTTTTTTTTTTTAAACTGTAGTCCAGCCCTCCAACAGTCTGAGGGACAGTAAACTGGCCCCTTGTTTAAAAAGTTTGAGGACCCCTGGTCTAGGGTGACTTGGTATCCAATATAGATTTCTAGTACTTGATGGGGGGGGGGGGATCAGATTCTCTCTTGAATAGCACAAGAGTTGGGTGACCACAGAGAAGGCAGATGATGTACCTCGATCTGTTCTCCCAAAGGTTGTTGCAGTGTGGCCTGATATTTTGGAATCTTTGAGGGGCCCAGAGTAGTGACGGTATTTTTAGTTTTTTCATTTTTTATTAAGAAAAGATATTTAACTGAACATGCAACAAGGTTGCAATTTATAAGAATAGGACTCATATTGGGCTTTTGAAATCTGATAAAAGGTTCTTGAACTGAATTGCTGTACATGATACGTACCCCTCCCTTTTGAAAAACGAGTTAGCATATCTTTAAATTCTTTACATTTTGGTGAAATATACATAAAATAGATTTTAACCATTTTTAAGTGTGCAGTCAGTGGCAGTAAGAACATTCGTGTTGTTGTACAACCATCACCACTACTCATCTCCAGAAATGTTTCATCTTCCCAAACTGAAACTCTGTCCCCACTAAATAGCGACTCCCATTCCTCCTTCCCTCCAGCCACTGGCAAACACCATTCCACTTTCTGTCTCTATGAATCTGACTCCTCTAGATACGTCACATACGTGGAATCGTCCAGTATTTGTCCTTTGTGTCTGGCTTCTTTCACTTAATGTACTGCCTTCATTATACTTACATTGCAGCACGAGTCAGAATTTCATACACGTTTTCACCTGAGCTGCTTCCCCGTGCTTCCTTGGGATTTCTGTGAATCCTTAGGATGAATCCCTGTCTTGGAATCTTGGATCCTAAAGGTGATCTTGTTTGTCTTTCTCACAATCAGAAGGAGCCTGATTGTGGCCTCTGGGTTGCCTCACAGCTGAGGGACTGCCCACCCCTTCCTCACAGGCATTGTGGCCACTGTTGCCATGGCAGCCAGGAGGCACTGGGGCTGAGTGGAGGAGCCTCAGGGTCCAGGAGCATGGCAATATTGCTTGTGCTCCCCTCCCCTCTGCCCACTTCTGTGCCAGGGTCCTTCCCATGTAGTCCTCTATTAGCCATTCATTCACCCAACATTTACTGAATGTCTACCAGGTGCTGGCATTACAGCAGGCACAGGAGACAGAGAAATAAGGCAGACTTGGTCTCTACCTGCATGGAGGGAAGACTTTACATAGTGACGGAAAGACATTAAAGAATCACCTACACGAGTAATTCTATGATTACAATTGTGGTGACTGCTGTGAAGAAAAGCAGGGTACCATGTGAACGTCTAAATGGGGGACACCAGGCTGGGGTGTACTCAGAATCCATTGACTGACATGCAGCTGCACCTGACACTAGACTAAGAATCATAGTCCCCGTGCTGAAGGCAAACTGGGTCTAACAGGGGTAACTGGCAGCCTAGGCTCCCCTGGGTTTTGTGATCTCAGTACCACACTGCTCCCCCTTTTTTCCCCTGGGATATAGCTGTCCCCTTTTCCATGTGTCTCTGGAGGTGCCTCTTTTGTGGTAGAGAATGTCAGGTTCTTTACTTGGGAGGGAAAATTTGACATGTTCAGAACACTGGACCCCAAAGCCTTTGCTGAGATGCCAGGCCTATATTTTCATGGCGCTTACATCACACCTCAGGCAGCCGATCCTTTCAGCTCTCCAGGTCCTCACAGCGTGCCTGTGGAAGGAGGAAGTGTTCTAAGTCTGAGAACTGTCAAAAGAGATAACTGAGTCCTGATGCAAGATGGCGCAGGTGCACCGATGACCCTGACAAATACAAGCAGGGTTTCAGATCGTCTCTGCTTCTTGGAATAAAGAAGAAAACGCCCTCCAGCTCAATAACTGCGTGGCTGGGACTGCACATCTCTTCTCCAGCAATGATACCACATCGGAAACAGCAGCTGCAGTTGGAGTCGCCCCGTAATTAGTTCCATAGCAATCCACTGTCATTCTCTAAGGCCCATGTGCCTTCTCCACTGGCCAAACTGAGAGTGGAGTGGGGATGTGATAAAATTACCACCTTTGCCTCTTTAAAGGCCTTGCTGACATTATTAATTCCTTCAACTCCCAGGAGGGTGCAACATTGCTTTTGGCTTATCACTTTGGTAAGGAGGGATTTCCTTTGGACTTTTCTCACCATCAGATCCCTTACTCTTACTCTGCCAATCCAAGAGCCAAACCAGTAATCCTGCCAGGGGCTGAGCCTATCTATCCCAGCAGGGAAATAGTGGATCTGAAGGTCACAGGGCCCACTTCCACTTCTTTCCAGGGTCCTGATCAGTGACTGACTCAGGCTTCATATCGGTGCAGGAACTGCACTGTCAATCACTATGGCTAACATCAGACCTTTGTTTACCAGACCTGAAGGGTTTTTTTCCTAGATATACAAATCAAATAGAAACTTAACAGTTGGGCAGCTCACATATTTTGGTTTTAGAGACTCCATGATCAATTAGTCACATCAGTCTCCACAGGTTAGACATCCTAGTAACTCCACCAGCCCTGCCTATTATCATGATGATGCTCACGCTCCTCTGGAAGTTCAGAGCTGCTACTTGCTTCCTACAGTCCTAGGGTCTGCACATCCCGTTGGATAAAGAAACCCACGTCCACTGTTGCTTATCCCACCAGCAGCTCCCACCTGGGGCTGTTGAGAGGTGCTGGTACTTCCCTTCCCAAAGAATTTCTCAAGGCCTTGGTTTTCGGGGGGTGGGAGGTTGTCACCTTCTGGGTAACCATGAAAATGTGATATCCAATACAGTCTTATAGGGGATTAACTTTATTTTTAAAGCAATTGGGAGCCACTAAAGTGTTTTCAACAGTGGAGTAGAGTGATGAGATTTGTCTCTTTTTAAAAAATTACTGATTGATTTTTGAGAGAGAAAGAAACATCGATTTGTTGTTCCACTTATTTATGCATTCATTGGTTGCTTCTTTTTAAAAAAATATATTTCAGAGAGGAGAGGGAAAGATAGAAACATCAATGATGAGAGAAAATCATTGATTGGCTGCCTCCTGCATGCCTCCTACTGGGGATCGAGCCTGCAACCCGGGCATGTGCCCCTGACTGGAATTGAACCTGGGACCCTTTAGTCCACAGTCCGACGCTCTATCTACTGGGCCAAACCAACTAGGGCAATTGGTTGCTTCTTATATGTGCCCTGACTGGGATCGAATCTTCAGCCTTAGCGTATCCGGATGATGCTCTAACCAACGGAGCTATTGGGTCAGGGCAAGATTTGCCTTAAGTATACTTCTGTTGCCCTAGTCAATTTGGCTCAGTAGATAGAGCATCAGCCTACGGACTGAAGGGTTCTGGGTTTGATTCCAATCAAAGGTACATGCCTCGGTTGCAGGCTGAATCCCAGCCCTGGTCGGGCATGTGCAGGAGGCAATCAATCAATGTGTCTCTCTCACATCAATGTTTCTCTCTCTCTGTCTCTCCCCCCCCTTTTCACTCTCTCTAAAAATAAATGGAAAACTATCCTCGGGTGAGGATTAACAACAACAAAAGAATACTCCTGCTGTTAGGTGGAGGGTGAAGTGGAAGAGGCAAGACAGGAGTGAAGGGAACAAGTGGGAATCTGATGCAGTGACTCCCAATGAACCTTCAAAACATGGAGATGTCAGCCGAGTCCTGAAAAGTACAGGACAGGTGGCTATCAGCACTGGGTAGTCAGGTAGCTACAACCACACACTTGGGGAGGCCTGGGGAGGGTATAGTGAATAGAGGCACATGGAGAAAAAGGGGTTTATTGCTGTGTATAGGCTTGGTCTTCCTCATGACTTGCTGGGCAGGGCTGGGCAACAAGGCAAGAGCCAGATGGCTCAGAGGAGAGTAGGTCAAAGGTTCTGTCCTCAGGAGAGGACAGCACAGCCTTGTCTGGGGGCGGTTGGTGATATTGACTATAAAGCTCTGAATCCCAGCACCGGGCTTTGGTCTGCAGGAACAGCCTACCTCACTTGTACCACACTCAGTGGAAGGAGAATGAGGAAAAGCAAAGCTGGGGACATCTGCCAGGGGAGGATGCTGCACGTGGGAGCTGTGTCATCAGCCCTTTGTGTAGATGAAGAAAGCGAACCGCGAGCGGCTGGCCTGACTCGCCCCCGCAATGGCAGGGACAAAGCTGCACCCGATGTGATGATGCGCCACTGATTCCCCTTCAAAAACTCGCTGCCCCGCTGCAAGGACTGTGGTTCAGCTGGCAGTGCCTGTCACTTCAGCGTCGGCCTCAGCTTCCCAGCTGGTCTCACACTCTTTTTTTTCCCCCCAATATATTTTTATTGATTTTTTTACAGAGAGGAAGAGAGAGGAAGAGTTAGAAACATCGATGAGAGAGAAACATCAATCAGCTGCCTCCTGCACACTCCCTTGGGTGCCCGCAACCAAGGTACATGCCCTTGACCGGAATGGAACCTGGGACCCTTCAGGCCATAGGCCGACGCCCTATCCACTGAGCCAGACCGGTGAGGGCATGATCTCACACTCTTTGAGTGGCTCCTGGCCCCCGACTGAGCAGGCAGAGAAGGACTTGCCATTGCCATCCACTGCTGTGCCCAGGTTCCCACAGGGCAAGTCAGGTCTGCATCACAACCCAATTCCCAATATATGACCCTTCCTCCTTTCTCAGGGGTCACCCCACAATAAACAATTACACGCCGCTCTCCATGCCAGTGTCTGCTCCCCGAAAACCCAACCTGTCAAAGGAGGCTCTTTAAATACCTAGTTGTTTCAAGGATTAATAACAAAATGATGTTTATGAAGTATCTCAGTGTGGATGCCTCCCCCTGGGTCAAGGGGCCGATTTGCACCTTCAAAATGCACGTCCCACCTTTCCGCACCCTGCTCTGGGGCCCTGGAGGCTGGTCCTTAAGGACAGCACCAATAGGCAGAGGTCAGGGGGCAAGATGAGAGTGAGGTCAGCTTATTTCTATCCTCTGGTTCCTGCCCTGCCAGGTCACTACCAAGGCCACAGCTCCTCTTGGCCCTCAGGCTGAACACTTGCTACCTCAGGGCACAGCTGCAACATCCTTCTCATTTCCTTTTTTAAAAATACATTTTTATTGATTTCAGAGAGGATAGGAGAGGGGTAGAGAGATAAAAACATCAGCGCTGAGAATTATTGATTGGCTGCCCCCCTACTGGGGACTGAGCCCGCACCCGGGCAAGTGCCCTGACAGGGAATCGAACCATGATCTCCTGGTTCATAGGTCGATGCTCAACCACTGAGAAATGCCGGCTGGACTTCTCATGTCCCTTCACCATGCCTCAGCCTTGAGAAAGAGGTCCCCACTTGAATGTGTTCTGTGTTTCCCTGACACCTTCATTGATTCCATCAACGAGGATATTTTCACCCGCTTTAGTGTAAGCTCTGTGATACCTGGCACTTGTTTTTCTTCACTGCACCTACAGAGCCTGGCGCAGTGCCTGGTACATAGCAGGGGCTCAAGAATGACTTGTTGGATGTGTGGTAGGCAGATGGACAGACATGAGAGCAAGGACGATGGGCCAGGTACAGAAGGTCACCGGGGTGGAAAGCCCCAGGTGCCTAGCAAAAGGCAACTGTAGGGTGGGACCTCGCCCCCAGGGTGACTTTTCCTCCCCTGGCATATAGCTTTGGACCCCCTGACCTTTCCTTCCTAGAGATAACATCCAGGCCTCAGTTGTGTTTTAGATCCAGGCCCAGAAAAGTAGCAAAATCAGACCAGTGACCCCATGGCTGACCTCAGGACCAGCTGCATTTCATAATAATCCCTTGTCCTGGTGCCAGCCAATCAATCAGTGGAGACCACAACCCTGAAAGGACACACCTGAAATTCTGCTGAATATTCTGTTGACATCCTCCTCTGGGACCGCCCCTAAAATCTCCACCCTTAAAAGCCTTTGGCTGGAGGGAGCACGCCTGTGCCTTTCTCTTCCTCCCCCGTCTTCCCCCACCCTCAGGCACATTACCATTAGCTTTCTCGCTCCCAAGTTCCAAGGGCCCTTCCTTTACCTCTATAACCTGTTTCCTAAACCCACTTCTTCTAGGAATTACTTCTTAAGCCTCTGATTTACCAAGTAAATGTTCTCTTACAGTTTGGGTCTTTTTCCTAGCCAGAACCCAAGAACTGAGGTTGCTGAACTCAGGTTTGGTCTGATGCCATGGGTCATACACCTGGTGCTGTTCCCATCGCCTATAACAGATGGACAGATGGATGGATGAATGGATGGATGGATGGATGGATGTGGGAATACTATGGCAGGTGGAAGAAGAGGAAATAGTGGGCCATAAGGCTCACTCACTCAACCTGTAAACCAGGGGTCCTCAAACTTTTTAAACAGGGGGCCAGTTCACTGTCCCTCAGACCGTTGGAGGGCCGGACTATAGTTTAAAAAAACACACAAAACTATGAACAAATTCCTATGCACACTGCACATATCTTATTTTGAAGTAAAAAAACAAGGCGGCAAAAACACCCGCATGTGGCCCGCGGGCCGTAGTTTGAGGACGCCTGCAAAACTCTGGAATGCCTGGTATAAATCCCCCAAATTCTCCTCTATTCACCCTTACTCCCTAGGTGAGCTCATCCAGTGTCATCAATTTAACTTTATGTCTCCAGGCACGACCTCTCCCTTGAACTTCTGACTCATTTCCAATCACCAAGATGTTAAATGTCATGTATCCAAACAGAACTCTCAATTTCTCTTCTAAGTCTTCTTCCCTCGCAGATTTCCCTATCTCAGTAAAGATTCCATTCTTCCTGATGTTCGGGCCCCAAACTTGGGAGTCATCCCTGATGCCCCTTTCTCTTGCACATTTCTCATCCAATATTTCAGCAGATCCTCTGGGCTCTCCATAATGCATAGAAACCAACCGTTTCTCCCCACCGCCACCTCCCTAATCCATTTTTCTATTGGATTATTGCATGTCACCTGTCTCTTGGCCTCTGACTGCAGCTCTAGCTGCAGTGGGCACTGTGGCTGAGCTCAGCTGACGTGCCGATAGTGTCTTGCCTCAAGTGTGCACTCACGTCCACTTGTTTTCTGCCCTGGACTTCAACGCTGCCGGGGCCCTCCTGGCTCCGGCACAAGGTTCTATGGCCTCACGAGTGAGCTGCACATCTTTCTGCTTTTGGCCCCATTGAATCTCGCTGCTCTCACAGCCCGCTCTACCCAGGCACGCAGATGTGCAGAGTTAACATCCCAGGGGTAACCTTCAACTAGTGGGGGAAGCGGCAGCTGGGGAAATCCCTGCCTCCTATCCTTCAGGTGGGTGATTCTGGGGAACCGTCTGTGCGTTGTCCAAGGACCCCGATAAACTCAAGCTCCTGACGCCCTCAGCAGCAACAATGACAATACACCCCTCATATTGACTTTCTCTCCTTTCTTGTCTCATTGTCCCTACTACGACTACATGCCTGGCTCTTTGGGTCATCTCTCAGAAAAGCCATGTGGACATAAGTCCATGTCTCAGGCTCTTCTTTTATTTTAAAATCTTTATTGTTGAAAGTATTATATATCTCCCCTTCCCCTGCCCACCCCCCCCACGACTTCTTCTAGCCCAGTGGTTCTTAACCTTCCTAATGCTGTGACCCTTTAATACAGTTCCTCATGTTGTGGTGACCCCCAACCATAAAATTATTTTCGTTGCTACTTCATAACTGTCATGTTGCTACTGTTATGAATCATAATGTAAATATCTGATATGTAGGATGTATTTAGGCGACTCCTGTGAAAGGGTCATTTGACCCCTAAAGGGGTCGCAACCCACAGGTTGAAAACCGCTGCCCATCCCCATCCCCTACCCGAGGCCTTCACTACCTATTGTCTGTGTCCATGGGATATATATATATGTATGTATATATATGTATATACATATATATACATATATATACATATATATATACATATATATATATATATATATTCTTTGGTTGATCTCGTCTCTCCCACCCACCCTCCCCTGCCTTCCCTCTGCAGATTCAACAGTCTGTTCCATGCTTCTATGTCTCTGGATCTACTTTATCAGTTTATTTTGTTCATTAGATTCCACTTATAAGTGAGATCATGTGATACTTATCTTCCTCTGGCTTATTTCGCTTATCAGCTCTGCTTTCAAAGAAACCCAAGTTAAATGTGTTTTCAATTTGTTTCCCTTGCTACCCAGAAACAAACTGATCATTTTATTGATTTTTGTTGTTGTTGGAGAGAAAGAAGGGAGAAGGAGAGATAGAAACATAGATTGGCTGCCTCCTGCATGCCCTCTTCTGGGGATGGAGCCCACAGACTGGGCATGTACCCTGACCAAGAATCAACCCAGTGATCTCTTGGTGCCTGGGCCGACACTCAACCCACTGAACCACACAGGCCGGGCCAGATTGATCTTTTAAAAACCTGTGAAAGGAAAGCCAAAGTCCTTACAATGTCTGGCAAGGCCAGACAGAACCCACCCATCCCCCTGTTTCCTCTCTAATGGGGTCTCCTGCTAATCTTTCCCTTGTTTTCCTCCAGCCACACTGATGGATCTTCACAGAAACCCAGCACACTCCTGCACCAGGGCCTTTGCGCTAGCTATTCCTACTGCCTAGAATGTCCTTCCTGCAGATATTTCCAAACATTCTCTTCACTTCCTTCAGGATTCTTCTCAAAACACTTCTCAGAGAGGCCTTCCTGTGTCAAACAGCAACCTCCACCTTCCTGCTGCTGCCTGGGCCCTGGGCCAGCTTTAAGCTTTTCACAGCGCCGATCACATATCCTAACTGGTCTTTTCCATGTTTGGTATATTTTCTGTCTCCTCCCCAATTTGAATGTAATCTCCATGAGGACAGGACCTCAGGGACTTGATTGCTCTTTTTCATTACAGAACCTGGAGCTGCACTTGGCAAGCAGTAAGTGCTCAGTAAATATTTGTTGGGTGAAGCAAATGAATAATGAGACTGAAGAAGTGTGTAAGGATCGGACGATGGTTAACTTGAACCCCCAGCTCCTGAGTCTGGCAGTGGGTGTGGTGGCAGCTGTGGGCTCTGAGGGGCCCAAGGCCGGCCACAGGATGTTCAGCAGAGCCTTCCCCCCATGCTTTGCCCTCTAAGGCTGCTCCTGGTTAATGATCTCTTTGGGGGTCGATGCTCTGAAATGTGTCTCAAAGAATCCCAGGTAAAACCTCAAGAACCGAAGAGCTTTGAGGAAAATTAAACCTCTGTGAGTCTAGTCCATGCTGATCTGGTGCAGGCGGGAGTTTATCCCTTCTGGCCATCACCAGCATGGAGTGCCTGAGGTCACCTTGGAGTTCCCGTCAAAGGATCAGCAGCCAGCAACTCCTTGGCTTCGCAAGGGCACTGCAAGTCTCTCCAGCAAGATGGTTGGAATCCATGGGGCTCTTGGAAGGGGCTGAGGGTGACCTGCGCAGCAGGCACGCTGTGAGAACAGTCATACTGTCCCCTCCAGGTGGCCGGCCACCCAGACCTGGGATTAGGGGATAGGCCAGGCTGTCTTTCCTCCAAAGGGAGGCAGTCCATTGTCCTTTGCAGGCACCCCACGTGAAGCAAGCAGCACCCCCTGTGAGCACAGGAGACACAGCCCCGCCAGGGGGAAGGCAGCCCCTCTCTGCTGGGGTGCCCTGAGCCGGTGGGTTCCTCGGGCTTCCCTGGGCCCCTGGCTCTGCGGGCAGTCAGAAGTGGGAGCTGCCGCCCGGGACCGAAGAGGTTAATGTTCATCTGCCTCCGAATGTTAATGTGTTTAGGTGATGTCAGTGGGAACCAGGAAGGAGGGAGTGGGAAGAGCAGTGGGGCTTAGAGGCAGCGGAGGCTGCCAGGCTGCCTGGAAGACCCCCTTCGGGACTGCGGGCTCGCGCTCCAGGACAGGACTCCCGGGCGCTGGAGGCTGCCGCAGCCTGCGTGGGCAGACGGGCCGGCAGGCGGCCGGCACCGCAGGATGGACCTGGAAGCCTTGCTGCTGACCACTGGCCCCAACGCCAGCAACACCTCGGCCGGCAGGGATAACCTCACCTCTGCAGGTGAGTAGGGTCGGAGGGGAGCCTCCCTCCTCAGTGCTGGGGGGATGGGCGGGGGAAAGGAGAAGGATCACCCCTGAGCCAAACTGCCTGGGAAACTTTCAGGGCTTCATTATCAGGTCTGCAGTCTGCTTTGCTTGCAGGGGAAGAGGAGAAGGGGGCGGGGCAGGCAAGGGCAGGAGGAGCTGGAGCAAAGGCACATCCAGAAGTGGCAAGGGTGGCGGCCAGCGGCAGCAAGGGCTCGCGGATGAGTTCCAAATATGCTTTGCAGGAAAAATTCCAGGCTGGGAAAGCCAGCAAGAGAAGCTGGAGGACAATCTGTGGGGGAGGCAACTGGAGGCTCCCTTATTCACCAGTCCCTTTGGCTTTTTACTCCAGCCGCAGCAATGGGATCTGAACCATCCAGGCTGCCCCCTGAAAAGGCTGCGGGAAGGGGTAACTCACAGGGATTAACTTTCCTGGTGAGTGAAGCTGCCTGACATTTCCAGAGCTGCGATGCCTTGGAATTCTAGCTTTGAGAGAGACGGGAAGGAAGGGAAAACAGGAAAGGTTTGTGTGAAGACAGTTCTCAGGTGGTGGGGCTGCACACCACTTCCGTTTCTGCTCCCAGGCCAGGGCAATCCCTGGTGAGTCCCAGGAGAGGGGAGGGCTGAGGGCCTCATGGGCAGAAGCCTCCACAAGACAGTCGCCCACACAGGTGCCCAGAAGCACTCACAGCTACAACTAGCAATTTCTAAAATGAAATGGTCATGGCTGCAAATAGAAAGAGCAAGTACACACACACACACACACACACTTTCATGTCCCTCTGTGAAGCCAGCGGGGGCCCACAGCTGTGGTTGTTGACTCTGTGTCTTCTGAAACAATGCAGGAGGCAAAGGACTGGCTCCTTCAACGAACAGGTAGGGAGTTAGAACCTAGGAGGACTGACCAGGAAACCAGTGGAGGAGGCCAAGGGGAGCAACAGTGTGTGGAGGGAGAATGGTAGGAGAGAATTCTAGATAAATGGTGGACCCTGAGCTGGAATGGCAGGGAGGATGCAGGGGCAAGCATGCGTGTGGCCGGAGGCTGAGCAGGCCAGAAGGATGTCAGCTCTTAGAGAGCAAAGTCCATGCCTAGTGATGGACACTTGGCCTTCTGTCCCCAGGGCCACCTCCTCGCAGAGGGAGTGTCTCGTATGTGAACATCATCATGCCCTCGGTGTTTGGCACCATCTGCCTCCTGGGCATCGTGGGAAACTCCATGGTCATCTTCGCGGTGGTGAAGAAGTCCAAGCTGCACTGGTGCAGCAACGTCCCCGACATCTTCATCATCAACCTCTCAGTGGTGGACCTCCTCTTCCTCCTGGGCATGCCCTTCATGATCCACCAGCTCATGGGCAATGGGGTCTGGCACTTTGGAGAGACCATGTGCACCCTCATCACGGCCATGGATGCCAACAGTCAGTTCACCAGCACCTACATCCTAACTGCCATGGCCATCGACCGCTACCTGGCCACTGTCCACCCCATCTCCTCCACCAAGTTCCGGAAGCCTTCTGTGGCCACCCTGGTCATCTGCCTCCTGTGGGCCCTCTCTTTCATCAGCATCACCCCTGTGTGGCTCTATGCCAGGCTCATCCCTTTCCCAGGGGGCACGGTGGGCTGTGGCATCCGCCTGCCCAACCCGGACACTGACCTCTACTGGTTCACCTTGTACCAGTTTTTCCTGGCCTTTGCCTTGCCCTTTGTGGTCATCACGGCTGCATACGTGAGGATTCTGCAGCGTATGACGTCCTCTGTGGCTCCCACCTCTCAACGCAGCATCCGGCTGCGGACAAAGAAGGTGACCCGCACGGCCATTGCCATATGCTTGGTCTTCTTTATATGCTGGGCACCCTACTATGTGCTGCAGCTGACCCAGTTGTCCATCAGCCGCCCGACGCTCACCTTTGTCTACCTGTACAACGCGGCCATCAGCTTGGGCTATGCCAATAGCTGCCTCAATCCCTTTGTGTACATCGTGCTCTGCGAGACGTTCCGCAAACGCCTGGTCCTGTCGGTAAAGCCTGCGGCCCAGAGGCAGCTTCGAGCCATCAGCAACGATGAAGAGAGGACAGAAAGCAAAGGCACCTGACACTTCCCCTGCCACCCTGGGCACCTCCAAGTCAGGACACCACAGCAGGCCACAGGGAGAGAGACTGAGGAAAAGCCAGGACCGCTCTGGGAGAACGCGGGGAGGCCGGGTGGGGAGGGGTTGCTGCTGCCAAACACCTTCCACAGGGCCCCCCAAATTGCTGGGAAGGTTCCAAGCCAGGTCGGGGGCCTCAAGCATCAGAAATCCCCCTGGGAGAGCAGGATGGAACCTTTGGGTTGAACAGAAGCTGAGCAAGAAGAAAATGTTGCTTTAAATGTTCAGTTGAGCCCTGCTTTGGCTAGCTCCCAAATGCCTTTTTCCTGAGACAAGAGGTTTGTGTAAAGCCAGGCAGGGCCTGGGTGTGACAGCGGGGGCCCAGGGCACAGGACAGGCCCTGGGGAGATGGGGAAGGTGGTGCCGACTCCATGCCCTTTCCCTCTCTCATTGGCAGGATGGAGGGCAGCCTCTCTCCCAAGCTGGCAGGTGATGAGAAAGGAAGCGTGCCGTCTCTCCGTGTTCCAGCATCCTGTGTTGGTTTCCCTGTATCTTTAGGGGGTGCATGTTTATCATTTGGGGGTGGGAGGCTCTGAGCCCACAGGAGTAAAAGCCCAATGTGCTAGGAGACCCAACTGAAAATGACAAGGCTAACTGGGGTGGGGTGTCTTGAAATTAAAAAACAAGGGAGGTAACAAGGGGGTTTTTGCAGCTGTGGGCACACTGTCATCATGGGGCACACTCATCAGGCACCAGATCCTGAGTGAGGGCCCATCAGTGTCCTGCACGTGCAGGGGTCATTCAGATGCCTGGTGTATTGATGCCATCTTTTTGCTGTGTCTTTCTCTCCCAAATAAAAATCTCTAGATGCTCCTATATAACTGCTTGGACTTGGGGGAGGGGGAGGGTGGGTGCCAGAAAAGAAAAGAGGGATCACTTGGCTTTGGAATCTAGAACTTGGTTCAGGCTACATTTTAGGAAGCAAAAAGCAGGGGATCTGCTTACCTATACCCACAGGGAGGACTCAGTGTCACAAATGGAATTACTGTGAATTCATTAGACTGCAATTCTACGGCTGTGCTCGTCGTCAGAACTCACCTTTCTGTCTGCCCCTTAAAAGCACTGGGTTGTCACCAGTGCGGGTCCCTCAGGCCCCACGTCCCATCACCATGTCCGTCCCTGTCCCCGCTGAGTCACTGGTCGCAGGGTTGGCTTCTTGGGGCAGCCTGAGCTGGCTTCTTGCAGCTGCTAAGATCTGGAGTGATCCACGTTGAGCAGGAAGATTACAGGCGGGGCCACTGGGCGGCAGCCAAGGCTGCTGCTTCTCGGCTGCTTCCCAAGAGCAGCTGGGAGCCAAGAGTCCTTCGCAAACTGCTCAGCAGATGTTGATGAGACAGTGGGAGCAAAATGTGAGCCTCAACTGGTCCAGACGCATCCTGAAAGCAGGTGCATGGGTACGGCCTGTTCTTGCCACGTTCCCCCCTCCCCCCCCCGAGTTGCAGTAGGAGCCTCTTTTACAAACTTTAGGACAGCTTCTTTGGGTCCCGGGAGCTCTTTTTATCATCATCATGAGCAGCAGTATTTCTCAGCTTGGTTTCCACTTCATCTAGCACCAGGGAGCAAAGAAGCTGATGGTTCCTTTTCCCTACTCACTAGTCTCTAGCTGCCAGAGGTAAACTCCAAATATATTTTAAAAGCACATCCAGCCCTAACTGGTTTGGCTCAGTGGATAGAGCGTTGGCCTGGGGACTCAAGGGTCCCAGGTTCGATTCCGGTCAAGGGCATGTACCTTGGCTGTGGGCACATCCTCAGTGGGGAGTGTGCAGGAGGCAGCTGATCGATGTTTCTAACTCTCTATCCCTCTCTCTTCCTCTCTGTGAAAAATCAATAAAATGTATTTTTTAAACAAGATTATAAAAATAAATAAATAAATAAAAGCACATCCAACAAAAGAAAAATGATTCTTCAGGGAGCCTTGAGGCAACTCCTATCCGCCGGAGGTTTTCCTGAAGCTGGTTTGCCTGTGGAACGCTTGCCTGTGGTTCTATCTCCAACCCCCACATCCAGGAATTTGGGAGAGGAAATAGGTGAGGTGACCTGTCTCAGGAAATGGAAGTGACCAAGTTAACAGCTCTGTAGGTGGACAACCACCCTGCTGATGACCCTGCAACCCCTAGGGAGGGCAGCACCCCTTCTTTCAGCTCCCAACTCCATTTGAAACACTCAATGGCAGCAAAGTGGGTTCAGCCAGAAAGGTGAGTGGGTGGTTGTTCAATAGACATGAGCAGAGCAAGGCCCAGTGGCCAGGAACAGAAACTCACCAGGGAAGAAAGCCCTGAGTGCCTAGCAAGGGGCAAAACTGGGAAAATAAGAACCTCGTCCCCAGGGTAACCTATCCGCCCCTTGCATATCACTGGTCATATCACTAGACCCCAGATCTTTCATATCGATGTCGGGCAGTTTAGACCCTCTGACATCCAGGTCTCAGATGCATTTCAGCTCCAGGCCCAGAAGAACAGCAAAAGCAGACAAGTGACTCCTTGGTTGCCTTAGGACCAGCTATGTTGACTCCTGCCCTGGCACTGACCAATCAGAGGAGACCATGACCCTAAAAGAGCACACCTGGAGAGCTGATGAATATTCTACTGAGACCCTCCCTTGAGAGCTCCCCTAAGATTTCCTGCAAGAGATAAATATGCTCAAGACAAAGGACCCAGTTTGTGCTCTCTCTTCAAGGAGCACACCTGTGTCATTACTTCCCCACCCCCTTCCCCCACAGGCATGTATCTCCTAACCTCTAAGGAACCCCATGAAACTTGCAACCAGGAGAGCAATGGGCAGCGGCAGCTCATCCCAGACTAATAACCTGAACTGTTTCCAAGGCCCCCTTTTCTCTGACTTCCCAGTGAGCCAAAGCAGCCCAGCTTAGGCTCTCCTTTTGCTTCTTCTGTGTCCTTTCTTGTTTTACTGTCCTAAATATATTTTTGCTGCCATCATGGACCCAATACCTATTGTCTCAGTGCTGTGTAGCCCCTCCATTTGGATAGCCCCATCTCCCATTCTCTTTTCCTTAAATAAATTCAAATTTTCTTTAATCACCATCATTAATAGCCAACAACAGATGGCTATTTAGCCTGCCCTCGAACCACAGACTTTAACCTTTCAGCAGTGATATAAACAGAACAGAGGGGAGTGGATTGGGGGAGAGATGAAGTCAGAGAGAATAGGGGCAAGGAGACTATAATGAGGATGAAGGTGCAGTCCCCAGCCTGATCCCGCAGTAAACTGAACACATCAAAGATGCCACTTTGTAAGAAACAACTTGCGCTCCTTCCACCTGCACACACCACTGAATGTCTGAAGTT
Source organism: Murina feae (assembly GCA_004026665.1). NCBI lineage: Eukaryota > Metazoa > Chordata > Mammalia > Chiroptera > Vespertilionidae > Murina > Murina feae. The sequence continues at coordinate 46,834 of PVJC01005585.1, forward strand.
TATGGTGTTTTGTTACAGCAGCCCGAGCTAACTGAGACAACTGGTAAGAGTTCTTTTGGTTGTAAATGACAGAAATCCAACTCCCACTGATTTGAGCAACTAAGGAGAATGTATTGCCTGTTAAGGGGAAACATTCAGGGCTAGATAAAGCTTTAAGTCATGAATGGACCCAAGAGCTCGGACTCTGTCCTCAGGACAGACTTCCCCTTCCTCTCTTTTCACACTCCCTTTCATCACTTGTCTCAGTTTTCCTTCTCAAGGGATGTCCTCCCATGTAGTAAATGGCTACCAGCAGGTATATAACTTGCACTGTCCTCACTGGCAGCAGCTCCATGAATTAGCCAGGACTTCTGTCCTGCCATCTTCCCCTCAACATCTGTTTTAAAACCCCCATGTGTGAGTTACATAGTTCCCATTTCCACCCAACCTAGGGAAATGAGACAGTCTTATTGGCTAGTATAGGTCACATGTTTAACCTAATCAGGCCTAGGCAGCCTGTATGTGTGTGTGGTGTGTGTGTGTGTGTGTGTGGTGTGTGTGTGTGCGTGGTGTGTGTGTAGTGTGTGTGTGTGGTGTGTGTGTGGTGTGTATGTGTGTGTGGTGTGTGTGTGTGTGTGGTATGTGTGTGGTGTGTGGTGTGTGTGGTGTGTGTGTGTGGTGAGTGTGTGTTTGTGTGTGTGGTGTAGTTTGTAAAAGAAGAGAATTTATATTATTGCAAGTAGAGAGGGGAAGGATGATGGGCAGACAAAACCAATATCCCACCAGGTAAAAGTTTTCAATCACTAGAGAGAGTGGCATGGCAAAAAGAATGGCAAAGGAACAGGCAAGCAGCATCAAAGAAGATTGAGATCTCAGCAAGGAAGGAAAGTATCTTTAACCTTAAAGCTGATGAATTCCTCCACCCCCACCACCAAATGCACATAAAATACTACAAGTAAGTTTGGAGGGTTTGGAACTCCTCCTCAGGTGCCAGAGGAAGAATCCTGGTAACGGAGCAATCCCTGGATGTGGGATCTAGGTACCTGGCAGCAAAGTCAAATATTAGACCCAAGATGGCTGTGGCCAAGTGCACAGGCATAGTGCCCATCATCAGAGCGAAAACAGCCAGGGTCTCTGTCTTTCTGCAGCTTCCAGCCCCAGCAGGGAGCAAAACATTAATCAGATAAATCCAGAAATAAATGTGAAATCACAACTGGGACTCTACAAAGGAGCGGCATGAGAGAGAATGAGCGCCGTGGGAGAGGGACGGAGCTGCTCAGGCAGGTCGAGAAGCTTGGCTAAGTGACATTTCACCCACCAAGCTGCGAAGAGCGAAAAGGGAGGGGGCCTTCCTGGCAGAGGAGTGGTCTGTGCAGGAGCCCTGTGTTTAAGGGAATGCTGAGGGATGCCCTGACATGGGTGAACCAAGGCAATGTCTCAGCCGCACACATACTGGGTTCTCGGGTTCAGCTGGGTTCTATTTTGCGATGTGTAACATGAAAGAAATCTGGTTGCAATGACAGGATTATAACGGCAACCCAGGGGGCATACCAATTCATTGCCAAAGGGAAAAACTAGACAGTTTGGCTCATCCCAGTCTCTCCTGGATCTCATTAGGGGGAAAAGGCTGAAATTTCAAAGGCCAGCTTTATTAACAACACCCGATAACGCTTTGTTTTGAGCACAAACTACCCTGTCCTGTCACCGTCCCATTGCTTAGCCCTCCATGTCAATTGACCCTCCCCTGCTGCCAATCACCTGAGATGAGCTTCAGCGCCCCATCCTGGGAGCCAGGTGAGCTGCAGCTGCTCACCTACTGGCTTTTGCCCAGGCTCACCTGGCTGCCAGACAAGAGCTTTGCTGGGGAGCTTTTTTTAAAAATATATTTTATTGATTTTTTTACAGAGAGGAAGGGAAAGGGATAGAGAGAAACATCGATGTGAGAGAAGCATCAATCAGCTGCCTCCTGTTCTCCCTCTACTGGGGATGTGCCTGCAACCAAGGTACATGCCCTTGACCGGAATCGAATCTGGGACCCTTGAGTTTGCAGGCCAATGCTCTATCCACTGAGCCAAACCGGTCAGGGCTGGGAATCTTTTTAAAATCCTGATTTCTGGGCCTTATCCTTCGGAAATTCTATTTGTTACTAATTTTAAAAAAAAGATTCCTAGGTGATTCTAATGTGCAGCCAAGGTTGAGAACCACTGTCCTAGAGGATCAGATCAGTCAGACAGGTAGGACTGGCATCCTGGAAGCCAATGCAAAAGATCGTTTCCAAAAGGAAGGACCAAGAGCATCATATGCTGCAGGAAGGCCAATTTCAGGACTGAAAAGGGTATGTAATGGGTTGAATCATGTCCTTCAACAAGGTACATCTTAGTCTTAACCCCCAGCACCTGAGAACACAACATTATTTGGAAATTGGGTCTATGCAGGTGTACTTAAGGTAAGAATCTCAGGATGAGATCATTCTGTATTTAGGGCAGGTCCTAAATCCAAGAACTGGTATTCTTGGATACTTATGAAAGGGTAGGGAGATTTGAGACACAGAAACACAGAGGACAAGCCATGTGAAGACTGAGGCAGAGATTGGAGTGATGCACCCAGGAGCCAAGGAATGCAGAGGAGCCACCAGAAGCTAGGAGAGAGGCATGGAATGGGTTATCTGGGTGTCTCCAGAAGGAACCTATCTTGCCCAACAATTTGATTTCGATTTCTGGCCAACATAACTGTGAGAGAATAAATTTTTCTTAAAAAATATATATATATATTGGCCTCTGTTTTTATGCATCTAGGATAACATATCTTTGAAAGATCAGTGTCATTTTATTTTTCAACCCCCTCCTGCATGCTTCCTGCATGCCTCCTACTGGGGATTGAGCCTGCAACCCCACAAGCATGTACCTTGACCAGGAATCGAACACTGACGTCCTGGTTCATGGGTCATTGCTCAACCACTGAGTCATGCTGCCTGAGCTCTTAAACTTCTTTCTTAAAAGCTACCAAGCTTGCCCTAACCAGTGTGGCTCAGTGGATACAGCATCGGGCTGCATACTGAAGGGTCCCAGGTTCGATTCTGGTCAAGGGCATGTACCTTGGTTGCAGGCACATCCCCAGTAGGGGGTGTGCAGGAGGCAGCTGATCGATGTTTCTCTCTCACTGATGTTTCTCTTTATCCCTCCCCCTTCCTCTCTGTAAAAAATCAATAAAACATATTTTTTTTTAAAAAGCTACCAAGCTGTGGCACTTTGTTATGGTTTGTTATGGAGTCCTAGGAAACGGATACAGGGTGCGCTGGGTTTAGAAATAAAGAGGTTGTTGGTTGACCTTGTTTCTGAAGCGGGAGGAGTATCTTCTCCAGGAAGCCTGACTCTAAAGGGAGGAGAGCTGTGGCAGTCACAGAAGCAAGGCCTTTAACGAAAAACGAGCCTCCACTTCGACGAGGCTGAAGGCCGAATTCACCCAATTTCACGGCTGGAAGGACCCTCAAACACTGGTCATAAGTGCATGGACTGGGGAGCCTGTCTGTTGAACCAGTTCATGAGCTTTCCTCTTTTTACTCCCTTTTTGAGTGACGTCCCTCCCCTTCTGTCAGAGGCATCTGTTTGCCTGGGAGAGGGTTAGAAATGCAAAGAGAAAGAGGACGGCTCAGCTTCAGACCTCCAAAAAATATTCCTGAGTGTAAAGCAAGGGACTAGCCTTGAAGGGCAGTCTTTGCCCAGAGAGAAAGGATTTTCTAAATCATTTAAACACACATTAACGTATCAAGGGCCAGGCCTGGTGGACTAGATCACTAGGTTTTGTTATGAGCCTCAAGTAGAGGGAAATCAGGATATGATGCAATGTGTGTGGCCCCAGGACAACCATGAAGCAAGGCAGAGGCAGAGGAAACAAGTCACCCCACACATGGTGTTAATCACCTTCTCCAGGCCAAAGCCAGGGGTTGAGGGAGAGGCGGCTGAGGAAGGTAGAGGGGACAGCTCAAAGCACTTGGACCTCTAGGAGGAGACCCATATGGGGCTAGACACTGTGTCCACATGTCAGAGGGGCAGGGAAGTGGGGAAATGGCTGGCTAACTGGCCCTGCTCCCCATGGCTGCAGGGATCCTGAACTTCCTCTGGGATCTGGAAAGGGGTCAGGGAGTGCTGGAGGGCTCAAGCCTCAGGTCAGAAAAGAGACTACCCCCTGTGGGGCCCTCATGCCCCAGGTATGATCTCAATACTGGGTGTCAGCAGAGCACTCCAAAAAGCCCATGGGTGACCACTCAGTGGACCTGGCCATCACAGAGAGAGCCAGCAGGAAGGAGAGGAAATGTAAATGGTAAATAAGCATTTACCATTTAAACTGGAAGACTCTACAGTACCTTGAATTGGCAAATTAGGGTTCCGTCCCACTTCCCCACAGTGGGGCAGGGACTCATCAGACCAGGCACAGGAAACAGAAGCAACCTTTGTCCTTGCATTTTGCCCTTGACTGTTCATCTGTGCTCCTGCTGCCCATGCCACTGTCCCAAGGCGGGGAAGCACAGAGCACCCGGCCACCTTTCTGAGGCCGGCTGAGGGGTGGACTTGTGGACAGGGGTCCCTGGGGAGCCTGGAATGTGGAGACTAAATGTGTGTGACAGTCAGACAGGAGCCTCCTGGGGATGGCTGGCTCCAGGGATGGTTGCCTCTGAGAGAGGATGTAGAAAAATCAAATTCAAGGGTACAAATCAATCAGTCCTGTCATACACCCTGGAGGCAAAGGGACGATGTGCCTTCCCACAGGAGAGCCTGTGCAAGAGAAAACGGAAAAGACTCCCAAGCTGCTGGGCTGTTTGAGTTTAATAGAAAAGTCACATCCTGGATCCTTCCCCCTCGGCTCACTTAATCCTCCCAACAGCACCAGGTGCTCTTACAGAGAAGAAAGAAAACCCAGAGGCTCCAGTTTCCCAGGTTTCAGTTTTGAGGCTGGGATTCGGACAAGGTCAGGATCCATGGCTAGTATGGATGTGACCCTGCTCATCCCATGTTTCCCCACTGCAGCCACTGCCTGATTAGAGGAGGCTGGTGGGAGTCAAGGAGGAGGGGACTGCCAGGTGAAAGGACCAGGTGACCCTGGTGGGTTAAGTCCCCACAGACCTCTCAGCTTCAAGGGAGATTTAAAGTTGGCTGCTGTCGATCACACCCAAAAAAAGGGACTGCCCCTCCTCTGTGTAGTTCACGTCATCAAGTTATCTCCCGGTGGTGGTGGTGGTGGTGAGCATGACCTTGAGACGCAGGCAGAGCCCGGTCATATTCCTGCACTGAGATCTTGGGCAAATCACTCAAGCTTCAGAGCCTCCGATTTCATTGTTATAAACAGTGGGGATCATAATTCCCACGTCACTGAGCGCTTAGAAGAATTGGATAAGGACATGTGTGCCTAGCCTAGAGCCTGTGCCAGGAACTGGTAAATACCTTTATTCTGCTCATCCAACCGCTCCGATCCCCTCAGCTCTATTGTGGTCAGCATTTTCAGGGTTCAATATCCCAGAGGAACCCTGGCAAAGGGGGGACTGATTCAAGAGGCCTACTCCAGAGAGCTTCCCCTGACCTTGACCTTCGGCATTCTTAAAACACAAAAGCCTAGGAAATCTCTCCCTGTGAAGGGAATGGGACAGTTTCCTTGGGGGCTTGACTCCCCTGGCCCCTCAGTGCAGGTCATTGGGGTCCATGACATCGGTGTTTTAGGTGAGATACCCAGATGTACCTGTGCTGCGGGGACGGGGCTCTGCCAGCCCCTCCCCCAAGAGGCCATCACATTGTGTCAGTGACAGGGTGGTCACTGTCAGAAATCGTGCACTGACCTCAATAAAAGAAAGCCGAACTCTATCTTTCTCTCTCAAGTAACATTGCGGGGAGAGGAGCTCCTGCCAGATGCAGAAGAAAGAAGAAAACCCACTCTTGGCTGCAGGGGAAACAGGTTGCCACAGCAACAAGCTCCTTCCAAGTCCACTCATCTTATGGCTTTTGAATGAACTTCCTCCTGTGTATCCATCTAGCAGCTCCATTCCCCCGCTCACTCCCAGCTCACCTCCCAGGCTTCTCCCTGAAAAACCTGCTCAGTACAGAGTCACTAACCTCACCCCCCACCCCCCAAATCCCCCCGGGTCAAGGCCAGTCCACTTGTCTCTGTGATGGGACCGTGTTCACCTGGCTTACAGTTGGTTGTGCCCAGGGAAAGGAGCCCTCTCATCCTCTGTGAGTTGGAGGTGACTGGTACTTCTTTAAGCAGCAATTTGGCAAAATGGAGGGGCACACTTTCTGACCTCACAGTTCTGGGGACTTAACCCGGGCACTGCATAGCATTGTTTGTAAAATGCTGGAAACAATCTCCATGTCTCTGAGAGAGTTAAATACCAGCTGGAGCTACTGTGAGACACTATGTGGCGGGAGGAATAATGAGCTAGACTGGAGGAGCCCCTATGGGAAGATGTGTTAAGTTCCAAACCAAGTTGTTAAAATGTAGAGAAACAGGAAGTGGAATGGTGGCTGCCAGGAACTCGGAGGAGGGAGGAATGAGGAGTTGTTATTTAAGGGGTGTAGAGTTTCAGTTTGGCAAAGATGAAAAAGTTCTGGAGATCCGTTGTACAACAACGTGCATGTACTTAACACCACTGAACTGGACCCTTAAAAAAATGAACAAGATGGTAACTTTTATATTATACCTATTTTACCAAAATTTTAAAGAAACACAAGCTGTAGAACCTGGCCGGTGGTGTTCAGTGGTTAGAGCATTGGCTCACGCACCACAGGGTCACGGGTTCGATTCCCATCTCATGGTCCGGGTGTGTTCAGAAAGCAACCAATCAATGTGTGTCTCGCATCGATGTTTCTGATGTTTCTCTCTCTCCTCCTCCCCTCCCTCTGTCCTTTTCACTCTCTCTAAAAATCAATGGGAAAAATAGCCTAAAGTGAGGATTAACCAAACCAAACAAAACGAAATACAAAAACCCCCAAAACGAAAAGAAATGCAAGATGCAGAATAGAATCAATACTTGTAGCATGATCGTATATGTGTGTGTTTTTAAGGGTTATACAATTGTGGAAGAAGACAGAATCAGCTGTTAGCAGAGGTTACTTTTGCAGTGGGAAGGAATTGAGGGGAAAAATAAAGGAGGATACTTTTCATTTATTCTTTCCTGCAGTTTTTTTTAAAAAAATACAATTAGCATCTATTATTTTTGTAGTTAAAAATAAAAACAGGGTAATGAGCCCTAGCTGGTTTGGTGCAGTGGACAGAGCATCAGCCTGTGGACTAAAGGGTCCCGGGTTCGATTCCAGTCAAGGGCACATACCTTGGTTGCAGGCTTGATCCCCACCATGTGGACGCGTGTAGGAGGCAATCAATTGGTGTGTCTCTCTCACATCAATGTTTCTCTCTCTCTGTCTCTCCCTGTCTCTTCCATTCTTTAAAAATCAATGGAAAAATATCCGTGGGTGAGGATTAACCAAAACCAAAATAAAACAGGGTGATGATGTTAATATGCCTGATCTCCAGGAAGCAGACATTCATTCAACAAATATACTGGTTATTAACCTGCCATATACAGGCGCTGTGCCTAGCTTTGCAGTAGAAGGGAGAGTGAGGAAAGGTGGTTCCTGTTCTCATGGGGTTTACACTCCTGGAGCAACACAGTCTTAACCACAGCCAGTCAAAGACTGAGACTACTGGCAAGCAAGGGTATGCGTTCCCCATTTCCTCTCACGCCTCTGAAAAGGTGACATTGAAGCTGAGCCCTAAGAATGAAAAGGAACCAATTAGGAAAGAGGGAGGGAAGGGGACCAGACACAGGAGCAGAGGATGCAAACACCCAGAGGTGCACTAGAGAAAAGGTCAATGTGTCAAGAGTGAGGAGCAGGAAGGAGAGTGAGTGACAGGCGCAGCGAAGAGGCGGGTGGTGTTCCCAGGACAATGGAAAGGCACGGAAAGATTCCAGGCCCGAGAGTGACATGATCTGATTTATGTTTAAAATAATCACCATGGCTGCAGGTCGGGGAGGGGTTGGAGAAGGGGCCAGAGTAGAAGCAGACAGACAAGGTAATTAGCTTCCTGCTGAATGACTTTGATTTTAGATGAGGCTAGAAAATTGCAGGTAATTACTGAGAGGTTAGAAGCATACTTTTAAAAGGCTCTCACATGCCCACCAAGTTGGTGACAGCTGTTGTCTTAGCTGGGGTTGGGGTGATCCTTAGTTCGGGTGGCTGTGAGTCACTGTGGGATCCTGTTAATGCACATGCAGGTTCCGCAGGCCAGGGTGGGAGAGGCCCGAGACCACATTCCTGACAAGATGCCAAACCAGGAGCCACACCTGCAACAGCAGGTTAGAAGGACTTTCATTTCTCAAAGTTCCTGCAATGTTCAAATTCCCTTTTTAAAAGTATGACCTGCTCTTGAGATGGAAAGTAGTAACAACTGAATTCTCTCCTCCTTCTCTTTCCTATTTTCCCGCCTCCCTCCCCCTCCCCCTCCCCGTTCCCCCCTCCCCCCAACTCCTTCTCTAGGTGAAGGCTCTACCGTCAGATTTTCTCCTTTGCCCCTGTTCCTTTGCCTCTGTCTGGGGCAGGAGGGCCTGAAAGCATTTTGATGGTGCAACCAGCAAGGAGGTATTTTTTAAAAGGGCCCTCAAAACAACATGCTTGAGATGCGAGAAGACAAAGCAGACTAGATTAGAAATGGATACCTCTGGCCCTGGGGAATCTCATGGCTCCAGTGCCAAACAAAGAGAAACAATCTTTAAGTAAACATTAAGCACCTGTTATATGTCAAGAGCTATGTCAAGTGCTGGGATATAGGAGGGAAGTTGCTGGCAGAAGAGCAGGGGAGACAGATGCAAATAGAGAATTGTAACCCAGCCCAAGGTGCCAAGAGCATCAATGCAGGTACCACGTAGAGTGCCAGGATCACTTAGGTCAACTCTGGGGAAATCAGCTCAGTGCCTCAGACACCAGAACAATGATCCGCCTTTGAATGAGTGCCTTCTGGATGCCAGGCACGACCCAGACCTTTGCAGACAAGTCTCAGAGCCTTAGTGTGTAAGGGCACAGACCCCGGGCTGGATTACTACTTAAGTTCAAACCTTGCTCTGTCACTCACCAGCTGTGTGAACTTTGGCATTCTGAGCCTCAGTTTCCTCTTCTGAAAAATGGGGATAATAATAATTAAAAATGTTGTAAGAATTAAATGAGTTACTGTGTGTAAAGCTTTCAGAATGATGACTGGCATATAATAAAAGCTATTAAAACACTAACTCTTGCCTACCCGGTTTGGCTCAGTGGATAGAGCGTCGGCCTGCGGACTGAAGGGTCCCAGGTTTGGTTCCGGTCAAGGGCATGTACCTTGGTTGCGGGCACATCGCCAGTGGGGGGTGTGCAGGGGGCAGCTGATCGATGTTTCTGACTCTCTATTCCTCTCCCTTCCTCTCTGTGAAAAATCAATAAAATATATATTAAAAAACAACAAACAAAAATACTAACTCTTATTACTTACCCCTTGTGACAACCCTGTGAGTCCAGTAAAACTAAATACCCATTGTTTAATTAAGCCGTGGAGGAATTAAAGACCGAGCCAGATTGAAAAATCAGCCAGGCTTTTATTGGGAGCCAACGGACGAGTTCACCAGTCCCAGGAAGGGAGAGAGGCCGGTGGAGCCGTGCCAGGGCCGCGTTTTTAAGGCCTGGGGCAGGTAGGTGAGGAGAGGGGTTCGGTATGAGGGAGTGGTCTGTGGTTTGCCCACGTGTAACTTTCTAGCCTTGCCCAAGACCCCCCAGGCGTTGCTGGCGCCAGGGGGCTATGGTTGAGCAAGCAGTTTCAGGATCTCAGCATTGTTTCAGGAATCCATCATTATTGCCGTTTCATGGTCAGGCGGTCAGGCTGCACCTGGGGTGGGGGATGATTTTATGACTCACTCCAGGTGAATGTTTGGACACCCATTTTGCGGATAAAGACACTGAGGAGACTAAAAGTCGCACTCAGCTCTGGAAAAGGCCCAGGCTCTGGGCCTCTCTGCTTTCTCTGGTAGCTTTCCATCCCAAAGGAGAAGCGCTGCAGACAGCAGCACTCCAGCTGCATCTTAGAGTCCTGAATCCCATTTGCCACAACACAGGTCAGGAGCCCCACAGTCACCCCAGGTTTGCAAACAGACCTGGTTCTCCCTCTCTCTGACTTAAAACAGCTGCCCCAAGCAGGATCTGGAGGCGACACGGGAAGGGTTCAAGTGTGTTTGGTCCTCAGACTGCAGCATTCCCAGCTGTTCACTCATCTCTAAGGCAGATGAATCACAAATTTGAAACTCAGCCCATGGGGGCCACAATAAAGCAACACTGCTCTATTCCGGTCTGCACAGAGGCCTCTGCAAGATGAAAGGAGTTTCTGAGATGAAAAAGCAGGCCACCTCCATTCATCTTACTTAATCCTGTTGGTTGGATGCAAATTGCTTTCTCATACTGAGGCAAAAGAACACTGGTGGGTGGGATGCGGTGACAGGGACGTGCAGCTGAAAGATGTCAGGAGAGAGTAGGATGCCAGAGTGGGTCCCTGATGCAGGGCAGTATTCACCCACCAAGTACCCTCTCCTTCCTCTTTCCACACTTCCCCTCCCCTCTGCCCCTGCTGCAGGTGAAGGTTGTAGAGAGTGAGGTTTTCTCCTCGGCCTGTCTCGGGCAGTAGGGCCTGAAGGCACTTTGATGATGCAACCAGGAAGCAGGCAGGTTGACTCAATTTCATATTTTATTTATGTATGATGGATATATTTAAGTACGTATATGTTTCTTTTTACCCACTTACAAAAATGTGTTCAACGTCAAGGAATAAGACAAGTAGCTTTGGAAAGTGAAATGAAAGGAAAATGAAGGGAGGTAAAACAGTGAAACCAGGAGTAGGGTTAGTATCCATAAATGTATATCAAACAGCCCTGTATAGTAGCTAGTAAGACCCATAAACTTGGTTCCAAGAACCCTAGTGGCCAAAGAAAAGAATGAATGATAATCTAAACTAATAAAAGCGAAATATTAAAATTAACCGTTTCTCCGAGACAGGGTAAGCCACGCCCACCAGCCAATCAGAGCGGCTATATGCAAATTAGCCCAGCCAACATGGCGGCCGCCACTCCCGGACCTGAGTAAACAGCCCTTTCCATTGCGGCAGGAGGGAAAGTGAAGCTGAGCCCGCTCAGCTCAGCTCCGATTAAACTGCCTCTAGCGAAACACAGCTTTTTGAAACATTGTAACAATCATAGAATCCTCCAGAGCTGAAGGAAAGAGCAGCTCTGGCCTAACCAGTAACAGTAACAATTGTTTCATTATAGATGCTGCGAGGTGAAGCAGCGGAGGCTTCGTTAGTAGTTAGAAGGCCGCCTTAAAGGAACAGTGTATCAATTACCCCAGGCCTTCAAGGAACAGTATCAATTATAGGAGAAAAAACTCCAGGGCCTGTGTCCAGCCAGCCTTGTTGGGACGTTGGGTCAATGGGAGCTGTGGGCAGCCTTAAAGCCCCTCACCCAGGCTGGTCAGGCACGCCAGCAGGTGGGCATCCCCCGAGGGGTCCCAGACTGCGAGAGGGCACAGGCCGGGCTGAGGGACCTCCCGAG
>PVJC01005586.1:0-58437 GCA_004026665.1 Murina feae
GGGAATTGGGAGGAGGGGAGCTATGGGGGAAAAAAGAGGAACAACTGTAATAATCTGAACAATAAAAATAAATTAAAAAAAAAATAAAATAAAGACTGGGCTTGCAGGCTGTGATGCTGTCTCTCCATCAGAGAGGGGCAGCGTCCCACCCAGATCCAGCTTTCTTCTCTTGTCTGTCTTTTCTCCATCCTTCACCGCCCCCTCTCAGGCTCACCCATGGCAATGCCGACCATCTCACACCCTCCCAGGCACATGTGTGTATACACACACACACCAAAGAATGGATCTGAGGGCATACAGCTACTACAGGGCCTTTCCAGAGGGTTCCCCACATTACCATGGTGGCTGAGACAGACATGGGCCCTGCCTTCATTGACCTTACAGTCTAGCAAATGGATCGTATGGAGCCTAGGAGTCCTGTAGAGTGGCGGGGTCCATCGGGCCTTCTGCTCTCCAGAGGAGTGTTATGCACTGAATGTGTGTGTGTGTCTAAATTTCATATGTTGCCACCTAATCTCTAATGTGATAGTATTTGAAGGTGAGGACTTAATGAGTAATTAGGTAATGAGGCGGGCCCTCATGACTGTCCTTTTCACCCTTAGAAGGAGAGAGCAGGGAGCTTACCTGTCCTCTTTCTGTCACCTGAGGGCATAACAAGAAGTTGGCTTTCTACATCCCTAGAACCCAACCATGCTGGTAGCCAGACTGCAGACTTCCAGCCTCCAGAACTGTGAGGCTTAAATGTCTGCTGTTGACAAGACACTCAGTCCATAATTCATTAGAGCAGCCCAACTAAGACAAGAAGTATAAGTAAGTCAATGGTGTAACTTTATAAAGATATAAAATCCAAATGTATCTATGAGAGAGGCTGGGCTTAAAGTTATTCAGATTACAATTATAACACAATACGGTTTTTTCCATGTCTGTTTAGGCAGAAAGTTAGAGAAAGAAATACTTTTTTTCTTTTGCCCAAATGACCATATTTTGTATAAAACTAATGTTAGGAAATGGAAAGGCTCTGGAAGTGGCAGCGGTTGTCCTTTGAATTCATGAATATTGTTACTGTCACATGTTACATTAAAATTACTAGGAGCTGAGGATGTGTATTGAGGGGAGAGGAATGGATCCCTCACTGGGCTTTTGTTGGGACTGCAGTTGTGCTGAGAAATGGAATTTGAGGTCTGGTGCATAATCGAGCATGGATTAATAGCTGGTAAAGTGAGGTCTACAATAAAAACGCTTGGCTGTCGTTCACAGCTCAAGTGCTCTGCTCTGCTCTGCTCCACATCCTGGAATTGAGCACTTAAATCAGATATCTTTAAGTTCTTGCCAGAAAGCCCTGTATTTCTCTTGCAAGCCTGAATTTTTTGGAGGGGGAGGAAGTGGGTGGCGGCAGTACAGAGCAGTTCCTTTGAATGCCGCTCCTCTGGAATGCATTGGGACAGCACTGGCATTTGGGGGAGAGATTCTGTGAAGATAGGAGATGCCTGCAGAACTGTTTGTTAGCTGCAGTCATATGGTAATGGCATCAGCTCTGCCTGGGGAAAATGACAGCATAGAATTCGGCTGATTTGCCTAGACAAAATTACATGAAATTGCATGTATTTGTCTAGCGCATTCTAATAATAGCATTAGAGGGACGGATTTTTCTTGAAGAGCAAATAATTTTGAGGCAGAGTTCATACCCAGCCTATCATTGCAGCAATAAGCTAGTGTCGGAACGCGTCTTGTCTCTTGTTACGATTAGATGTTACTGAGTTTCAGCTTATTTAGCGAGGTGGCATATTTTTTTCACAATCTCAAATTTTAAGTGAAATATTTACACATCTTACTTTAAGGTCATCGACTTCGTTTATCTTATCTTTGTGGGAAATAATGGAGTAGTGCCTGTTAGTAAAGGCACAGTTTCTTTTTCTCCCAACGAGATCAAGTTGGTCTAGTATGCACACACACATGTACCTCATGCAATGAAATAACTGCGTTTCTAAAAGGCTGTGTACGCATCGAGCCATTTTTCTATTGGCTTCTATTATTTTGTCAAAGACATTATGTCTCCCTTCCAGAGAGAACGCCAATGAACTTCTAACACTTTAAGTTTCAGTTTCTCTTTCTAAAAAGTATTTCGTATTAATCTTGATAATTTAAAAAACACAAACATAGGTAGGAAACGTCACAACGTAGAGGATGATTTTATTTGGATAAATAACTACCAAATTTTTATCTTTGCTTGAAGGAAGGCACTTTTGAAAAATGATAAACATGTTTACCTCTTATTGGTAAAATGAAATCCTGTGAATGTGTATTGAACATACAATGTTGGCTGTGCTGGTTGTGGCTGGATCGTCACACACACTCACACACCAATACACTCACACACACTCACACACACTCACACCCTCCCCCACACACCCTCACACACGGCACACACACTCACACACATTCACACACACACACACAAAGAATGAATCTGAGGGCCACAGGCCCAGACCCCTTTCAGAGGGTCAAGGTGGAATTCCAGGCATCTCAGCCATCACTAAATCTGCAAGAATCGCTATTTCCAGCTGCTAAGAAAAACTCAATAGTATACTTTGTATGATTCTGCTTTCATTCTTTCTGGAAAAATAATAAGGGAAAACTATATGGAAAGCATTTATGTGCAAAATCTTATACTCTTCACATCTACCATCTATGATCGAACATACAAGCGCCTAACTGAATCCTGCTTTTCAGTTCTCAGCAATTCTACCTCTGACATTTACTAGCCCTACGATCTCTCTGCTCAATTTTCCCTGTCTTTATAATGGACTTGGCAAGCACTCCCTTTAGCAAAGATTAGTCATAATATGTATTAAATACCCAGCACAGTGCATGGGCATAAGTGATCCATAGCAAAGGGCAGTTACCCTTCTCCTCCTCCTCTTCCTCTTCTTCCTCCTCCTCCAGTTAGTTGTTGATAGCGCTTTCTTACCTGTAACTTTAGGAGCTGGTACAGTGCCAGGCCTAGCACATGCTCAGTAATTATTTACTGAAAAAACTCATAGGTAAAATTGAACATGTTCATTATATACATGAACTCTAGATTCCTCATGCCCCCACCAGCCAACAGATACAAAATAATCCCATTTGCTGAGTCACACCTGTTCACATAGCCCCCTAGTCTCCTGACATATGCTTCTTGAGCGTGTCTGTGAGTCTGCAGGTTAGTCTCAGATATGCATAGAAAGAACCTGGGTCTATTCTTGTTCATCACTGGGGGTTGGGGCTGGGGGGAGGGGGGAGGAGGTGTTAATCGGGGGGGGGGGAAAAAGGAGACATATGTAAAACTTTAGACAATAAATAAATAAATAAACAAACAAACCTGGGTCCCAGGGGGCTCCTCCCCTGCCCTCAGGTGATGCCTGAAGGGACCAAGCATGGGAGTGGACAGCAAAACCTTCTGAGGGCATTTCTCTCCATTTGGTATTAAATCCATTACAGGGACTCCCAAACAACGCTGCCTGGGAACCCATGTACTCAACACAGACCTGCGACTCTGGGGATGGGCACAGGATGGAGGAGAGGCAACCCCAGGCCGTGTGGAAATCAGCCTTATTCTGGCTGAGGCTCTGCAATCAGATCTAGAGCCTGGCTCCCTCCTCTTGAGGAGGAGTGATCTCCAGGAGGCAGCTGGGCCCGCAGGGAAACGGGTGTTGCTGGGGTCAGCTCCAGGCTCAGAGACAGGCTGGGGCACAGCCGAACTCCCGTTATGTCCCAACATCGGTTCCAGTTGCAACTCCTGCCACAGACCTACATGCTGGTGGGAAAATCAACATGTTAACTTCGTCTGCGATGACAACCCAGACTTCTAGCAAAGGGTGCATTCATATGCTGTTTTCTTCCCACAGTAAGAGCTGTCCTATGGGAGAACTGGCTTCCCTTTAGGAGGCTCAGCTCCACTGCTGAGATGACACAGCACAGAACAGCACAGCACAATGGCAACACAATGTCCAAAACACGGCACTTGTCACAGGGCTCCAGGGACTGTCCGAGGCCCTGGTTTCAGAGTCCCTTCTAGGAATTCGCAGGCAACGCAGACCCAGTTCCCACACAAGCTTGGCACCAGGGCCACAGGGCTAAGCCTCTGTCATCAGGCACAGGGAGCCAGGTGGCAAGACGGGCACCGCCCGGGACTCGCCTCTTTACCACAATGGAGTGTCCGAGAATTCCTGGAGTTCTTCGCGTCCTGGAGAACCACCAGGCCTGGCGGGATGTGCAGCTGCTCCGGGGAAGGGGTGGAAGACCTACCAGTCTCCATCTCCAGCTCCATCTGGGCTGCACGTGAAGGGAGTCTGGTCCATGGCTAGACGGAGAGCCTCGGCTTAGAGGAAGCGCATTTACCTGCAAAGGACTGCTGAGCACCTTGTGGTTGTCAAGTTCCAGGGATGAATAATAATGGAGGGGCTTAGTGAGGCTAATGACTAATGGCCCCTCAACTTCCTGCTGAGGCTGGCAGTTTTGTGTCATTTTGTTTTTCTGTTAATTTATGCACCAGGAGTAGAATGTAGCATTCTGTGATCATTTAATTTAATTGCAGTATGGAACGTCACAGGCCCCGTTTTACAGTTCCTGTGTAGATTTCAGTGACTTTGTCTTTAGTATTTAATTCCCCCATCCTCCCTCCTCCCTCCCGCCCCAGATCACCATTCCTAATGGCAATAGTCATACATTTACATCTGCACCGCACTGTTCCTTCTGGGAGCTCCTAGCATGGCATGGCCCATTACCCCACAAGCGCTCTGCAAGGCAAATGCCAGAGAGCATTGTGAGCCCTTCCTTAGGTTTAACATACATGAAAAGGCACCACCTTCATCATAGAGATCAGTTCCCGCCGTTTAAATGACTCTGGACGCGATGAGAAGCTTTGCTGGTGCAGGAGGCCTCCGCTGTGCTGTGCTTTTCATACGCAGAAGCCCATGACCTTCCAGAGGGTGTGCAACTTATTAGAGATTTTGCAGTGAGCACCCGTCGCCTGCTCTTAAAGATGCAGTGTTCGTGCCCAGGGCCGGGGAAGAGCGGTTGAGAAGTGGGGGAGAGAGCACAGGGTCAGTGAACTCCCTTGTAAAAGCCACAAGCTTTGCTCGGCCCATATGGCTCGGCGGCAGAGTGTGACCCAGGAACCAAGAGATCCCTGGTTCGGTTCCCAGTCAGGGCATCAGCCAAGGCTGTGAGCTTGAGCCCCCAGCATGGGGCATGCAGGAAACAGACTATGGATGATGTTCCTCCCTTTCATCGATGTTTCCATTTCTCTATGCCTCTCCCTTCCTCTCTCTAAAAATCAATAGAAATCTATTTAAAAAGTAAGTAAAAGCCACCAGCTTTTGATGGACACAGGACTGAGAGCCACAGAGGAACTGGACCTTATTCAGGCTCACCCTGAGAAGCCACGCCAGTATCCACGTGGAGACATCAGCATTCAGCACTCACTTCTCCAGAGGCCTCCAAAGAAAGCAAACATGATAGCAAATTTGGCTGAGACATTGGTAGAGAAGGAGCAGAGCACAAGTCCCAATGGAGGACTCTCTCCCTCCTGATGTGTGTGTTGGGGGGAAGGGGTTCCCCTTCCCCGGGCAGGTTCTTTTGGCTGGTCCAATAATGAACTCTACCTGAGCTAGATTAGATTAGCAAGGGGAAGTGAGCAAATTTAATAACAAACAGATTTACAGGAACCCCACATACACGAGAGAGTCAGAGACCCAGCATACGCAAGAGGTTCAGAGAGAGAAAAGGAACACGAGGTAGATAGGACCTTCTGAGCTAAGGTGAGGTACAGTGTCTTGGAACTTCCGAGGGGAGGTAGGTCCTTCGTAAGGTAATGGGAAGAGCACATGTTCCATAATGAGAAGTTTGCCCTGCCCTATAGCTGGCCCACAAAAAAAGTTACCTCTGGTATAAACTCTTATTATGGGCAAGACCCCAATTTATATTTTTAAAGGGAGAGGTATAAAGTCTCATGAGCCGCCCCGTCTTCATCAGCTTTAGCACCGAGGTGGCACATCTTGGGGAGGCCCGTTCTGAACCCCTTCACTAAACTCAGAGGCCGTGGAAAGGGAAAAATCAAGAGGTTGACACTCACCTTTCCCTCGAAGGTCAGCAGAGTGGCTGGGGCATTTCTGTTAGTAGAACAGCAGGGAGAACCCTGGCTGGCTCAGGCCCTGGGGAATGGCAGGATCCTGTGGGAACAGCCAGGCGGTGGGGTCCCGAGAGCTAGGGACCTGCTCACAAAAACTGTCACTGTAGTTAAATCATATCGAATCTGACTCAGCAATCCCATCTACTGACTTGCAGAGAATTCCATTTTTGGTTATCCGTGGGCCTTTCCTCACTCCTCAGCTCCAGGGTCATTACAGCAAAATATCTGGGGAGTCGTCCCATCTCTGTTCCTTACCAGTCCTATGGATAAGTACACTGTCAGGGGCCACACGAGCCCCTCAGCCGTGGAGCTTTATTATGGGAATGCAAATTAAAACCACTAAGAGATGCCACCACACACCTATTACAATGTCAGTAATAAAAAGTGCTGACACTCTCTGATGCTGATGAAGACGCAGGACAATTGGAACTCATCCAGTGTTGGTGGGATTGTCACATGGGACCGCTACTGTGGGAAACAGTGCAGCAGTGACTCATAAAGTTAAGCATAGTCTCACCATAGGACCCAGAAATCCCACTCCTGGGTGTTTACCCTGGAGAGAGGAAATTGTGTTTTTCTATAAAAATCTGTACGTGAGTGTTCACAGCGACTTTATTTGTGATAGCCAAAAGCTGAACACAACACAATGGTTCTTCCACATTTGTGAAAGCATTAACAGACTGTGGTCCATCCATCCTATGGAATACTAGTAAGCAGTACAATGAAATAAACTATTGCTACAAACAAAAGCATAGATGAATCCCAAAGATACTGTGCTGAGTGAGAGAAGCCTGTCTCAGAAGGATACAGACTGTATAATCCCACGTATTTAATAATGTCAAAAAGACAACACCACACAATGAGAAACAGCTCTGTGGTTTCCAGGGGCTATGGGTCGGGGGAAAGCACAGAGGACTTTTGGGGGTGATGAAACTGTTCTATATCCTGATGACATGCATCTATACATGTGCTAAAATTAATAGATCTGTACCACGAAAGAAAAAAGCTAACTTTACTGCATGATGATTTTAATAGCACAATTTCTAAACAATCAGTCCAAAGGCTTTGTTCCTCCCTTGCCATGTTTGGGTGCAACATTCTACAAATCCTGGGGCTCCAGTGGCTGGAGTCCAGTCTCCCTAGCCCAGAGAACATCCCCCTTGAAGAATCTGCCGCCTTCCCCTGGGAATTATAAGACAGATGTGGACACTCCCTCTCTCTGACATTTTTCGACCTACTCCTCTTCATTGGCTTCCCTGTAGGGGGACATTCTCACTTAGAATTCTCAAGACTTTCAGGAAAGCCAGAAAGAGAGGTTGTTTGCAGCAGCGCTGCTTTCAGCTCTCCAAATAGTCCTGAGGCAAAAAGTACAAAGGCCTTGACCCCTTCCACAGGGAAAAGAAAGAGCAGAAAACCCCAATGGCACTCGTTCTTGCTGAATTTCTTAGAAGCAAAAACAAAACCCAAGTCAAGTCCTCAGTGAAATCTTGCCTAGACCCCTGTTGTCCTGCCTGCTGTAATCAACAGCATCTAAAGTCCAGAAAAGATCAGTTAAAAGCAGTATGCACAGCCCGCAAATGTGTGTTTGTGTGAGTTAACAAAGGGGACAGGAGGCAAGCAAAGGGGAGTCAGGCGGGACCTGACCCAGGAGCCCAGTGCTAACTGTGTAGAGGCCACATGTCACTCACCAGCTGGGAGGTGAGTGGCATCAGAAGGAGAATATCAGGCCTCCTGAGAGCAGAGCCTAAACCCACATCTCTGACCTCACGGTAGGCAGGGGCCAGCGAGTGCTCTGGGCAGATCGAGGCCAAGGCCTGCCCCACGACTGAAGGCATGCACGATGGAAAGTGGCCCCAGAGATGAAGCGGGAAGTCGAGCCAGGGCTGTGGGCGGGTTGTGCCCTACACAGAGGTCTCAGGTGGGAAGCACCAGTGAGACTGAAGCCCAGCCCACCCTCTGCCCCACACCACAGGTCCCATGAGACTGGCCTATACCGAGACTTTGCTATTAAAGTATTAAAATTCAGAAACAATTTTTTTAAATTACATATATTCTCATTGAATTAGAATAATCAAGCACTAAATTTAGTCCTGAACTTTCTGAAAACCAAAGGGAATAGTAAAAAATTTCATTGAAATCTTCACCTCCTAATTATTCAATACAAAGAAATCGTTAAGTTATTTTATAGAGGTAAGTTTTAGACTAGACATACATATTACTGGATCCTATTAAGGGCTTTGAGGAACATGGAAGGAAAAGTTGTCAATTTCAGTTTTGCAAAGTATGAAGAGGCACTCTTCAGAACACTTCCTGCACGGATCCTCTGAAAAGCCAATGTGAGGAACTAAGGTAAGATGATCCGAATATATATCACTTTCTGATTTTTTGAATTAATAATAAGATAAAATACAGAAGGTTCAACACTCAATGGGCCTCCAACATGTGGAAATTGCAAGCGTTCACAACCCTATATGCTCACTAAGCGCTGTCTGTGGCTCAAATGAATAAAATGAAAATGTAGATCATGTGGGAGTCGGCAAATCGTTTTTCCACTTTAAAAAAGAAATCCCAGCACAATCTCATGTATATAGTATCCCCATCCAGCCAGGAATGCATAACCAAAATCCAATTAGACAAACTAAAAAAAATAAAAAAATAAAAAGGACCATTCTATGAAAAATGGATTAAGGACTCTATTCTTCAAAAGTGTCAATGTCATAAAATACAAATAAAGGCTGTGAAATGTCCAAGAGTAAAGAAGGCTAAAGGACATAACAACTAAATGTAATTCCTTACCCTAACTAGGACCCTCTATTGAAAGGGGAAAATGAGCTAAAAAATACATTATTGGGTCAATTAAGTACGGGTAGAGACAAAACTCGAATACGGATATAGATTAGACAAAAGTATTGCATTGATGTTAAATATTCTGAAGCTGATCATTGTATTGTGGTAATGTAAGAGAATCTCCACTCTTCTTAGAAAATACCCACTAAATATTTAAGAAGGAAGGGTCATGATGTACATAATTTATATTTAATGGTTCATAAAAATATTATATTGAGAAAGCAAAAGAGAACAAATGATAGAGTAAATGAGGTAAAAACATTCATAATAAATGAATGTGGGCAACAAATATAGTAAGTCTTCACTTAATGTCATCAGTAGGTTCTTGGAGCTGCAGCAAAATGACATGTAACAAACCCAATTTTTACCTCAGGCTGAATGATATAAATGAGAGCTAAGTTCCTATAGCATTTCATCAACATCATAACAAACCCATGTTATTTGAGGATCTGCTGCGTAGTTCATTTCCTTTCTCTTCTTGCAACTTTTCTGTGCTTAAAAAATATTTCTTTAATATTCTTTTTAAAAAGTCCTGTCTGTATGATGCTGTGGTGGTAGATATACATCATTATAAATTTTTTTCAAACCCATAGACATCAAGAGTAAATCCTATTGTAAACTATAGATTTGGGGTGATGATGATGCATCAATATAGGTTCATCAATTTTAACAAATGCACCGCTCTGGTAGGGCTGTTGTTAAGTGGGGAGCTATGCATGTGTTGAGCAAGTGGTACACAGGAAATCTCTTTAGAATTACTGTGAACGGATGAAAACAAGAAAGTCCATTTTAAAAAAGAGAGAGTCCTCATGCTTAAAAAGGTTAGGAACCACAACCCTAAAAGAATAAGTAGTGAGTATACGTACTCCCAATGGCAGACTGTTGCAGGTAGCTGACAGTAAATATATGGTTAAATTCTGAAAAGAGGCTGAAGAGATAATGGTTTTCACTATTGATTCGAAAGTGACCCACACTATATAGCTAGCAGACAGTTGGGTGGCATTCAGTTATGAAAATTTGGAGCCTTCTATTTTCAGGTCATCAATTTTTTAATGAGGTGGGTCCCTAGAATACCTAGGGACATGGTGCTTCAATCACAGAATTTTGGTTTTTTTTTAATGTTCTACTTTTCAGAGGAAAATCTAAGCTGCTTTTAAGTACAAGACCATCAAAAGAAACCCATCTTTTTCCCCATGAGTTTTTCTTAAGTAATGACTCTGGGTGACTCTTCAAAGCATCCACCATCCATTCCGATGGACAGAGAATATTAATGAGAGTGTCAGGAAGGTGAGTCTGACAATTTGATAGGTTGAAAATGGTACCACCAGGGTATCAAACTCAGATCAAATGAGGGGTCATTAAAGTTGGGGTGCTGGTTTCCTGTGCAGCTGTGACATTGGACAACTGGCTTCTCACTCGTCAATGTTGTTCCTTGGCCTTCAAACACTAAAGGGATATTAAAATTGGGTTAAGAAATGTCAAAGATATGTCCGGAGGTGAGACCCTCACACTGGAATAGCATTGTAAACCATGACTGGCCTTTCACCGCGCCTTCAGAATCATAAATCTTGTCCCTAGCTACATCTGGATCCCCCCAAAGGAGTAGGTGGACGAGAGGAGGAGATTCGGTGTTATATTACTTCCTGAGAATTGATTCTCTTTCATTAATCTCTGCTCCGAAGGTGCCTTTGAATGGCTCTTGGTGCAATGAATAACGTTCACACACAATCTTTCCTGTCAAACATTTTACTCACTCCAAAGCCTGACGACAGTGTGGGAGCAGTGTCTTTTGCTATTATGCTTTCCAGTTGGCTTTCTATTGTCACTTGGAGAAGTGTGGAAACACCTGATTTATGAGAGCCTGGCTGAAGAAGCGTCATGTCTATAGGTTCCTTAGTAACCGCCTCCAATAAGCAGAGGAGGGCAATTTGGCTCAAAATCGCTTTGAGAAGCTTGAAGTTTAATTTACACATTGGGTAGAGCTCTCCAACTCGTTGCAATTCTACTTAATGCATCCTCCCAAAACACCCGGGAGACACGGCAAGTGAAGCTGCAGTAGACATGACCCTACAATAAAGGCAACAGCTGTGTGTGTGTGTGTGTGTGTGTGTGTGTGTGAATAGTCTCAAAGCAGATCTTGTTTTGCTCCCTCCTTACCTTGTCAGAACATATGAAAACCAGAATTTCAATGAACTCAGAAATGATACGTCAGTTAATGACTGGGCTTGTTTCTCGAAGGTGCTTTAATCTTCTCATTTCCTTAAGTGCCTGTCTATAGTTTGTCTATGTTCCTCCTGATATATTTTCTTCAATAACCTCATTTGTGGAGCATGGCTTGAAAGTCAGCAGCAAAGAAGTGACAGTTTGTGAAAAGAGGAGGTTTAATTTAACATGTGCAAGCACAGGAGTCTCTTAGACAATGATTGGTGCCAAGAAATTTGGAAGGTCATTATGTGGAATATCTGTAGCTCAGTATCTTTTGAACCTTTTTAATGGGTAAGGAGGAACATTTATGCATAATAATATGGGACTGACTGTACCCTTGTCCTCAGAGCTGTCAGTCACAGGCAGGGTTGTGAGATTGGTTTTGCAAACGCAGGATCACAGCAAGCTGAACAAGCAGTTCGGAAGCACCTCTCAGAGATGGCTTCTCAAGCTTCAATATGCAGGCAAATCACTTTGGGGTGGGGAGTTAAAATGCAGGGTCTGATTCCAAAGGTCTGGGGCAGAACCCGAAATTCTGCATTCCTGGCACGCCCCTAAGTGATTCGAATGCTTCTGGTCCATAAGCCTCCTCTCCTGTGTAGACTAAGGACTGGAATATTGGGGTTCACACAGTTCTCCTGCTGTGATGGTGGATGCCCTTCAGCTTCTCCTTCCATACTTCTTCGTATTCTCGGTCAACTATGAAAAGGCCACCCTTTAGAAAAGCGAAGAAACAAACCAGAATTCAAAGGACTAATTCGAATAACTGAGATAATGGTCTTATGCTTTACTTTGGTCTTAGAAACCTAATTTTTGGGGGGATGTAAGGGGCCAGGGTCCATTTTTTAATCCAAATATAATAGCAGGCAAATGGTAATTTAGGGATGTAAAAGCAATAAAACTGGCATACACAGGTGGCTTTTTCTGTGATTATTTGGTTCTCAAATGAATAAATGAGGCCAATGTGGAATTGCCAGGTTTTGACATAATTTGAGCAACTGTTTCCAAGTGTGAAAGTTGAGTTGGGATTTTCTATTCACTGTATTTGTTACCCCCTTTCCATTATTTCATTACAGCGTGGATGCTTTCATGTTGGCCAGGATGACACCACATGGATGTGTTAGGAATATTAATTAAAAACAACTCAGACTTTCTAGGTTGTTTTGAGTTCTGAGTGTTTCTTTCTAGCCATCTCAAGGATTTTTCGTTCACTCTATTGATAGAGGGGAGAGGTCCTTGTCTCCCCCAGTTGCTAGTGGGGGTGGGTTTCTTGTGATATTTCCCAAGAAAAATCATTTTTGAGACTTACATGGGAGGATAAGATGTCACAGAAAGCTTTATTTCTGTGGAATCAACCTCCTGAGTTTTCAAGGTCCCCTCTCCTTCAGTCCCACCATAGAAGTATAGCTGGAGTGTCAGTAGACCTAAAATCAGAGCCAGTGTCTAGAGTTTCTGTTCCATGTTAGGACATAGCCCAATTTAGCATCAGGCTAGTTTAGTTTGCATTTCTCATTGCAGTCCATCAGTCCATTGGGTGTAGGGTCCACATGGCTGTGTGTCATACAGGCAAATGCAAGGAAGCAGGAACAAGAGAGCCTAATGAGTCAAGCGTCATAAGAGAACAACAAGAGAGAGAACTTCTTTGTTTAGGAGATTATGTATCCCCAAATGTCCACGTGCTGCCACACCCATTCTGGCCAATGATCTTTGTTCCCAGGTGTGACTGACAGCTAGGTACTTTCCCCTCTGTCACCTCAACTTTACTGGGCATGAATCTCTCTTCTCTTTGTTGAATTCTTTCCCACAATGTTTTGCAGGGACTAGGCTGGTGGTTCCCTGGGGAGTGCAAAGTTTCAACTCTCTGGTGAAGCTGCTCAAATGACATGTCTATAATGTCTGGCTTCCCCCTTTGCTCTTTTCCTATTATTAATAACTAGCTAATTACAATGGTATCAACTCCATTTGGAGTATAGACTTTTCTGATCATTTCCACCAGTCAACCTGCTGATTCGAAGTGGATGTGCATATTAGAGACGGGGTTGGTGGGACGTTGTGATGGCCAAAGTCTGGGAGAGTAGAACTCTAGAGGGTCAACATCAAAGTCACACTGTCATGGTAACAAACGAATACTGGCTCATATCTGCCTAATATTTTGCCATTTAAAAAGATCTTTAATGAGTGTTTTGATCTGGAGAGTAAAATACAAAGGTTAAAAATGGCAGCCCCCACTTTTCCTAGTTCAATTCTAGTATGACAAAGGATGTTTGATGTTAACCGGAATAAATCCCTGCAGCTACAGAAAATGCCCATTACAGCTAAACCAGCTAAACTTACCCTCATAAAGATCAGCTTATTATGCTCTTACTTGTGTAACATGGATTTACCTTGGGCCAGTACAAAAGCCTTCTCTTTTCCCCAGATATTAATAGTGATCACAGCTAACATTCATTGAAAGCTTACTGCGAATCAGGCAATGTGCAGGTTCAACATAACCCAATCCTAACACCACCCTATGTGGTAGATATTATGCTTTGCTCCATTCCACAGATGAGGAATTTGAGACTGAAGCCATGCAGCCAGCTACTAACTGGTGACATCAAGATTCAAATATGGGCAGAGTAACTCCAGAGGCTGCATTCATCCCAAGCAAAGAGCTGAAGCAGCTTCACTCTGGAAGGAAGTTTGAGACTTATTTAATTGTCAATAAGCAAGAGGTGTGCCTTAGTCTTGCTTAGGACTTGGTCATTTTCACTCTTGCTTCACCTCGCATAGGCTCTGAACCCTTGGAATACCATTGGGTCTAGAGCTCAGCTTGGCAACATCTGAATGCACTTAGCTGATGCTTGCCCTGCTTCAGAGTCCTTTTTCTTGTGTTTTGATACAAAGAGGGAAGACACTGGGCATGGAGGGAGATTCAGACCCTGGGTTTTAATGAGCTACATAGGGTTTGGGCAGTGCTATTCATTTAGTGTTTAATTGAAGTACCCACAGCCGTGCTTAGAGTTCTGTTTCCATAGCATCCCATGCTATTTCTCGAGACAACACACAAGTAAAGATGGTTTGTTTTTAAAGTTTGCAGTTCCTGATTTTTTCAAGCCAGATGTATGGAAGTGTGTGTGTGTGTGTGTGTGTGTGTGTGCACGCGCGCGCGCTTAGCCACTGATCCATATGCTTGCCCAGATGTGAATTCTGTGACCTTCTGTTCTTTCTTTTACTTGATGACTTGTATACACAACCTCATAAGGCAAATCTCATAATTAAGTTGGATCTGTTTCAACCATGAATTTTTCAAAGGATCATAATCATCATGGTTTCCATGTCCGTTTAAGAAACAATGTAATCACATATGTCCACAAATGAACTGTCCTTATCAATTTGGTTTTGGAACATGGGCCAAATTTGACTTATTTATATTCACTTTGAATGTAATGGCTTTAGTAGCCTGCTACTAAACATCACATTGAGAGCAGAACTCAAAACAAAATGAAAGGAAAAGAAGCAAATACTCTTTTCTGTGCTAACTAGAGTTACAGAATACAGGAGGAAAGGAGCAAAGGGTAATTAAGAGTTTCAGTTCCTCTTTAAGGCTCAGTTTTCTCAGCTGTGAAATGGGAACATTAAAAGTTTCCTTGGCAACTTACTAGACTTCTATAAACTTGAATTCTATAAAATTGAGATGATCAATCAATAAATAAATAAAATTAAGATGATCATAAAAATACCTTACAGGGAGTTGGGAGGATGAAGTTCATTTCACATGTAAAATGTTTCTTGTAACTCCTCATGCTCAGTAAACATTCAATAAATTTTAACCCATTATTAGCACCTACTCATAGCGTTAAGTAAAGTCTAGACATTTGTGTTTGCGTTAATGAATGGGTAGCTATTACTTTTGCAAGGAGAAAGGACTTCTCTAGTTGAAAGACTAAAGGAGCCATTAGCATAGAGAGACTTCAGAAGCACTAAGAAAGTTCTGCTTCCCCTTAGAAGGGTCTCTTCCACCGTAAAATGAAGCCTGCTGCTTCTCCAGTAAACTTAGTTGTCTGAGTTAAGGTGTTAAAAAAACACACACACACACCTGGGAGAAATATTACTTTGAGCATCGTTAGCTATTTACACTTTAGAATGAGTGAGTTTTATGTCCTGTTCTGAGAAATGTCCCCAAGAGTAGAGAGGAACAACACAAGACAACTGGCAGCCAGGAGAACCACGTCTCCTGCTCCGCCATTATATGCCACTTCTGTGAACACCAAACTTGGTGACATGCGTCATGTTTTGGTCTCAATGCATAGCCTCCTAATACCCCAATAGAGTCATCGCGCCTCGTAGGTATTACAAGCATAGACAAAAGCTCCTCTTAGTGACCTTGACGGGGCATTAAAATTATGTTGTTAATACTAAATACTTTTCAAAGGAGAAAAGTTCCCGGATAGCATTTCTTTGTGGTAAATTTCATGACTGGGACTGAAGCTTAGATAAAAAATATAGACGTCCTTCCTTGCTCCTGTTTCTCCCTCTCTCCTGGCCTTGCCAGGCACCCGAGAGCCAGCCCCCTCTCCCACGGGCGCCCCAGCCAAGCGTGGGCCTGCCAATAGCTTTACTGGCAGAAGCAGAAGCGCTGCACAGACGCCACCTGATCCAACTGAGCAGATTGTCCGTTGAGGAGGCAGCGAAGATCTCACACAGCTGGGCAGGACTGAGGCTCCGTCCCAGCTCTTTCACAAACCTGGCAAGTCACTGCCATCCTCTTGGCCTTGGTTTCCCTCTCAGTGAAACGAGGATTGGGTGACATCATTTGTAAGACGAATCCTCTGGTCCTACCATCCTATGATTATTTCTTGTCTGTTTGGTGCTTAACTGAATGCCAGATGTCCTTTGTGACCCCCATGCCCCGCTGGAGTGTGAGCAGGACACTGGCACTCCCAAGCTCCTGGGACAACCTGTCTTCATGCTACACAGCCAAGATGGGGACGTTGGTCCCCAGCGATTCCATCCTCTGCTTTTCTCCCCCAGAATCATGCAGGTGGACAAGTCTAGAAGCCCCAGCCTCCTTGGACAAGTGATCTAAATTCTCTAGCAGTAATGTCTTCTTTTAGAAAATGGAAACAATTCTCCCTGATGAGAATTAGTTGCATGATGTGCGTAAATCACCAAGCACAATGCCTCACACGTATTGGCAATGGTCTCTCCCCTGCAATTTCACTGCCCTGGGCTTTTAAAATTCTCATTCTCCCTCCACATGAAGGGAAATGATTTGGTGAGGCTGGAGTTTATTTATATGTTTGATACCACCCCCCACCCCGCCAGCCTCCGTGGGGTTCAGCCTTTTATCCCTGACTGTGGAAGGCTCTCACTAGCCTAAAAGGGACCCAGAGCATCTGGGGTGCAGGTGAGTGGCAGGGTTCTCTTGCTAAGTGGGGGCTGCTCTCTGATTCTGAACTCAAACCTCCTCAAAGTCAGTTCCTACGTCCACTTGAGTCTTTCCCTAGGAAGCAGAGAACTAGGTAAGCCGGAGTCGCAGGCCTGGCACCTCTCCACCAGCTCCCTTCGCCGCGAGCCAGAAACGACAACTGTCTGGGCTCCCTGGGGAAGCAGGGCAGCTGCTGGAGGTCCTTGCCCGGGAGCCAGTGGTGCGGAAGCTGGGGCGCTGGCACCGAGGCTGTGTGCACCATTCCCGCACCCCCTCCAGCTGGCCACGCAGTCCAAGGGGGGAATAGGTAGAGGGAAGAGGAGGAAGGGCCAGGAGCAGCTGGACGCTCGCAAGGATCCCTTAGAAAAGGCCCTTCCAAGATCTGAGCACCTTGGGCCTCATGAGGGGGAATCACCCTCTGGGCTTACAGAGGGTCCTCCAACCCCTCTCCCGAGCTCCAGCCCCCTCTCCCCCCGCCAGCATAGCTGCTGCCCAGCGTCACCCTCCGCAGCGGCTCTCCTCATCTCCAGGACCGCCTCCAGCTCTCCAGGCCCCTCGGTCTGGAAGGCCTTTCTCTCCTTTCAGCGCCAAAAACTCTGACAGAGTCTCGGAGACCCGTCTCTGTCGCCCCTGCTTTGCGTAGCCCAGCGGTTCTCAACCTGTGGGTCGCAACCCCTTTGGCGGTCGAACGACCCTTTCCCAGGGGTCGCCTAAGACCATCCTGCGTATCAGATATGTACATTATGATTCATAACAGGAGCAACATTACAGTTATGAAGTAGCAACGAAAATAATTTTATGGTTGGGTCACCACATGAGGAGCTGTATTTAAAGGGCCAGAAGGTTGAGAACCACTGGTGTAGCCTCTCAGCCTGTGCCCCGGGTGCCCACAGCATTCCTGCCTTTTCACATGGCAATGGCATGCCCACCTATTGCCCCTGGCTCCTGTCTCCCCCAGGATGTGAGCTGCGTGGGAGCAGGGGCACTGCCTCACCGGCCTGACCTCCACTGAGCCCGGGCTGGCACGGGGCAGGTGCCCTATAAACACCTCTTAAGCCAGTGGTGCTCAACCTTCCTAATGCCACGACCCTTCAATACAGCTCCTCATGCTGTGATCCAACCATAACATTATTTTCATTGCTACTTCATAGCTGTAATGTTGCTACTGTGACGCATCGTCATGTGAATATCTGATCTGCAGGATGGTCTTGGGCGACCCCTGGGAAAGGGTCGTTTGACCGCCGAAAAGGTTGCGACCCACAGGTTGAGAACGGCTGTTTTAAGGAAATATGAGCCCCAGCTTTGAAAGAATCCCGCAAAGAGACCTTGGACGCGCCCCGTGGTCGTGAGTGTGGCGAAGAGGCCCCGGTGCGCACAGGATCCAGGACTCAGTCCACACTGACCCTGAGCAGACGATTAACCAAAAACCAAAACTGGAAATTTGCCTCAACTGTTCAAAACTAATACTCACTCCCTTCCATATTTTTTTGGCAAAGAAAAGTATTTTCCTGCCCTTTTCAAAAATCCTCCCACCGTGCTAGCAGAATGGTGTCCTCAGCTCCCAAGGAGCCTTGTGGTGCATGCCGTGCTCCCCGCTCCACGTTTGGAGGAGCAGGGACAGAAAAGCATTGCCGCCACCGGGGACTCAGAACTCTGTCGCCACGTGGGCATGGGAGCAGCCTGCCGAGGGTACTTCTTTAAGGAAAAACTGCACTATAGGAAACATGCCATGGCATTTTCTAGATTCTCTGTCCATTTCCTCCACCCATGGAGGAACTCCAAATCTAATTATAGGCATTTATGGGAACAGCTTCCATTTATGCCTAATTGCCATGTAGTACAATAGCTATTACGCACACCACTGTGTGCTGTACGTTTTATTGGATTATCACGTTCAGCTCTACAAAGGCACTCGGTCCACGTAGGCAGGCCTGTCCACTCTGCGTGGCTGGCCGCTGGCAGGGGGCAGCAATCAACTCACATCTTAGAAAAAAATGGGCAAAGAGGCGGTGAACTTTGCAAGACCCCCACCCCCCACTCCAGGACTTCTCGTCTGGCAGGATGATCCAACGCATTTTTTTCCAGTTTTTTTTTCTTTATTGATTAAGGTATTACATATGTGTCCTTATCCCTCCCCATTGCCCCCCCAACCCACTCCCTTTCAAGTCCTCACCCCCCTAGTGTCTGCATTCATTTGTTATGCTTATATGAGAGCATACGAGTCCTTTGGTTGAGCATTTTTAAAGGGGACTTTTGAATCATTATCTAAAGAGAAATGTGCTTTTTTCCCCTTCCTTTTATTGATTAAGATATTACAAATGTGTCCTTATCCCCCCAATGTCCCCTCATCCTCCCTGATCCTGCCCTCACCCTCACCCCCTGTAGTCCACATCCATCGCTTCTGCTTGTATGCATGCACACAAGTCCTTTGGTTGATCTCTCCCCCTCATCCCCACCCTCCCCTACCTTCCCTCTGAGTTTTGAGCATCTGTTCGATGCTTCTCTGTTTCTACGTCTGTTTTTGTTCATCGGTTTATGTTGCTTTTAACGCTGTTACTGTTGGACCTTTCAGATGCCGCTAAGCTAACAACTCTGCCATTAGCAGCTGAGGTCTAAGGTGGGAACAAATTTCACCTGGAGCCAGTTTCCCACTGTGCAGAGCTAAAGAGGGGGATGGGAGGGGTGTTGGGGGGAGGAGGTGGGATGGAGAAGAGAGGAGATGGCAGGCAGCCCCAGTTCTGTCATCGCTGGGATCCGGGGCATGTTCCCTCTGGGCTTTTGCTCTGTGAAAGGCAGGTGGTGAGCCCGGAGCTGCCTGTCTCCCAGGAGAGCAGCGAACAGATGTGGATGTGAATGTCCCATTAGAGGTTAGAGGCCCTGGGAGGGCTGGGCACTGGCACAGCATTCGTGAAGCGGGCCCACTGGGTGCAAAGCAGGGGTTTGCAGAGGAGGGAGAGCTGCGGCCCACCCTACAAGCCCAGGAAAGAGTCTCTGAAGTTTGCCCCTCGTATTTGCCAAGCAGTGTCGCCTGGCCTGCCCCCCGCAGCTCATCTGGGCTGTCCCAGTCCTCTGCCCAGCGACCTCTTCTTGATTTGTGCTGCCCTCTGGCATCTCAGGGTGTCCCGTGGAGAGAACTTGTGACATGGCTTTGGTGTGGGAAGGCTTGGGAGGTGGGTGGGAGCAGCTCAGAGGGGCTGATGGGTTAGATAGTCCTGGGGTGGCCAGTGGGCGTGGAACCCCAGCCACGCAGAGGACGCTTCCTGAAAAGCACCCTGGCAACTGGAAACACTTCTGCGGACCTGAGGAAGGAGGCACAGGCTCAGATTTCCCTCCGAGTGACAACCCGCCAAGGCATGCCAGGAGCTGACGCCTCTGACTGAGTGGCAGTGAGACCAGGGCGGCCACCACTGCCCATGGCCAGCCTCCTCCCGGCTGGACCAGCCAAACTTTCCCAGAGCCACCCTGCAGCCAGGCCCTCACCCGCCAGCAGTCCTCCCTCTCCTCCCCCTCCTCACTTTCCACCCCCCTTTCTCTTTCTACAGGCCTTTCCCCAAAGTCACTCCCACTTCTAATTCTGTTTTGATGTCCACTTCCCAGAGGACCTCACTGACCGCAGGTAAATGCCCGAGCCGGCAGAAATGTAATTTATCTTTAAAAGGTTATTTGGACTCAAAACACAGGACCATAATATTTTATTCACAATTTAAAATCCAAAAATTCTCTGAAAATGCCAAAACTTAAGCTGACCTTCTATGAGCTATTTGCAATCTGCAGTTGTTCCACCTGAGTCATACATTTTATTCCAGAATTCTTAAGGTGCTTGGTTATCGGGTGCTGCTCCAAACTCGGCTGGAGATGTGCTATGATATACAGTCTACGCATTATATTAAGTCCTTAAAGTCTAAAAAAAATCTGAATTATGAGACATTTGACACCAAGAGTTTGAATAAGAGGTTGAAGACTGTGGAGAGCAGCTACAGTGTTTGGACAGGTTCAAGCCTTAGACTAATGAGAAGGCACAGTCCTCTCATGGCAAAGCCACGTGCAAGTCCCAGCTTGGAGGGCAGAGCCCTCCCAGCACAATTATAGCCAAAGGCTATGGTTGTAAGCTTGCACCTGTGGTCCGAATACCTGGCCTCATGTGCCTGAGTGATGTGGGCTTGATAGAGTTTAGGTGCATGTAATTGAGTAGGATCGAAACCCAGGAGAACGCTGTAAACATTTTTTTTAATATTTTATTGACTTTTTTACAGAGAGGAAGGGAGAGATAGAGAAGTAGAAACATCGATGAGAGAGAAACATCGATCAGCTGCCTCCTGCACACCTCCTACTGGGGTTGTGCCCAAAACCAAGGTACATGCCCTTGACCGGAATTGAAGCTGGGACCTTTCAGTCCGCAGGCCGACGCTCTATCCATGCAGCCAAACCAGTTAGGGCTGTTGTAAACATCTTAAGCATGCCCTTACTTTGCCTCGTGGAATCTGCTATAAAATAAAGACACGGCTTGTAGTCTGTGGCATTGTCTCTCCATCAGAGAGGGCGACATCCCACTCAGACCCAGGTTTATTCTCTTGTCTGTCTATTCTAAATCCTTCACTGCCCCCTCTCAGGGTCACCCTTGGCTGTGCTGATTCGGCACTGCAGACATGTGCCACACAAAAATTAAAGTCTGCACCAAGTGACCAGTGTCTAAATGAGGCTCCCAAGAAACCACACCTCCCGTCTTCATGCACTTGGGAGGTCCTCCCACCTGGAATCTGGGTGCTTCACCAACAGCATGTGGCAAAAATGATGCCATGCCTGAGCCTGAGCCTTCAGAAAGCCTAGCAGCTTCCACTTTTGTACTTAAAAATCGGTTCCACCAAGAAATCTGGCTACCTTGGTGGATAGGCCCCCTGGAGAAGCCAAGTGGACAAGGCAGGCAGCACATCCTAACCATCTATATCTCATCACCCTGCGGGACGCTTAGCCCATGGATGGACACATCAATGAGACAGACAGATGACTGTAGGGCAATTGTGGCCTCCACTTGGTGCAGTTTCCTGGGGCATTTAATGGAGCAAGTGACCGATGACCATCTCAAGTCCTGCTTGTAGCTTTCCGGGTGCTCCCAGTTGTCGCTGGTTGGCACAGGCATGTATGGAAGCTGAAATGTTGATGACTTTTGGGCTTGGGAAACAATAAATAACATCTTCCAGTCAGCTGAGAGGTGAGATGTAAGATGAAAGCATTGATATTCAAATGTTGGCTTCATTATAGTGAACACCAATGGGAAGACATGACTTTAATTGGGTGGGCACATTGGGCCCCCCAAGGGAGAATTTGGGTCTGCAGAGCCAACCATTCATTAAGGTTGCTGCCTCCCTTCATAGCAGAAGGAGAAGGACCCCTCAGTGTTTGCCATGTGTAAGTAATTCCCAGAGCATGACCAATAGATGCTAATTCATTGCAAGTCCGATCAATCACATAACCACCCTTCCGCTCCTGCAGGAAAGCGAGTGAGTAGGGGCTCAGGGGAGAGAGCAGAATTGTTATTTAGGGGAAGCCCCTTCCTGCAAATAGAAAGCCAGGAACATGTTTGTACGTTATGTGGAAGGACACGCAGAAATCGGGAACCCGGGGGCTCAGGGAGGTGGCGGTAAGTCCCCAGAGAAAGACAAATGTGCCGGCTTCCTCGGTAATTGAAGGAACAACCAAAATACCCAGAGAAACTGCTCCTAGAAATGCCTCTATGGTGCTTGAAAACACTGATTAGGAATTTAAAGACCATGCATTTCACCCACTTAAGCAATCATATTTATGGCATGTAGAATAACAAGCCTCTTTGCTAATGTAGCCAATGACATTTCTGAAACATGAACAATTATAGTGTTCTTCAGTTTACTTGGCTTGTGATAATTTCTTGGCTTTAATGGAAAATACTGAAATGTTATGTTACAGTGTACAGGCTGAAATAAATGAGTTTTTAAAAAATGTTTAGAAAACTCCAGGGGAAAATGCAACCCTGGCTCACTTCCTGTTATAGGTTCAGATATAGCATGTAGTTGACTGATTTTTCGCATTTCAGGCTCAACTTTGTTGTTAGGTTGTAAATGGAAGAGAAAGTTGAGGTATATTTTTTAACTGGCTCTTGAGCCCTGAATTTAAGCTCCAATATGGTCAAGTCACTTAATTTCCCTGGAACTCACTCCCCTCCTCCCCATCTATAAAATAGGGATATAATAGTTACATTCCTGGATTGAAATAAGAAGTAAATGGGACAACGTGCATAGAAATCTGCAGGTCAATGCCAGGCACTAAGCTAGGTGCTTGGTAAATGTTTTCAGAGTAGTCAGCAAGGCATCCCGTGTTGAGTGTAACGTGAACACACCCCCGGCAGCCAGGAGACACTGGGGGCACCTGATCTCACGCTGCTGGAGTTCTCGCCTGGCTGGATCCCAGTGAGCACAGCACAGCTGCTAGTGTTGAATTACAGAAACA
Organism: Murina feae; assembly: GCA_004026665.1. NCBI lineage: Eukaryota > Metazoa > Chordata > Mammalia > Chiroptera > Vespertilionidae > Murina > Murina feae. The sequence goes on from PVJC01005586.1 coordinate 23,112, forward strand.
CCAAGGTTGACTCTTAGAAAGGGTAGAGAATAAATAAAAACTTCAGAGGACTTTCTCTGAGCCCTGTGCTAAGGGCACGGAGACTGGAATTGTCTGGGGGTCCTCAGGACGTAGGGACAAAGGGATGATGGGTACTTGAGGAGGGAAGTCTTTTCCTATGGTGCACGTGCAGTTGGCAATTCGCTACACCGGGCAAGAAGTCATTCACTCCAGCCTGAACACTTGACATTTCTATTAACTATTCAAGCATGCATATTCAAGTATGCTAAGAACTACCCATGAAACCCGGGCTGGGGACTCTGTGCTGCACAGACCAAGTGATGGGCACAGCAGGTAGAAAGAGCAGATGGGAAGGAATATTGTTGCCCACCTGAAGTTTTCTGTAACCATGTGCTTGCTATTCGGCCTTCCCCCAGTTGGAGTTGTGGACAATGAACAGAGAGAGAACAACGAGATAGCATGACGGCCACTCATTTCCTTAGCGAGTTATTGTGGTGCTTGTATCAGGGCATAGTGAACATGATGCACACAAGGTTTTATTTCAAGAAACAGGTACATATATACCTATCTTCAAAGTGACATTTAAATGTTTAATTTCCAAATTTGAATATGCAAATACAGGGCTTCCCTAATGAACTTGATCACAAATATTATTAAAACTATATACAAGATTCTTTTCTTTACCCATCCCCCCACCTGCCTCCCTTCTGGCAACCATCAGCTCTTTCTCTGTATCTATAAGTCTATTTCTATTTAGTTTATTCATTTGGGGTGTGTGTGTGTGTGTGTTCTTCACATATAAGTGAAATCATATGGTATTTGTCTTTCTCAGTCTGACTTATTTTACTTAGCATAATACCCTCTAGGTCCATCCACATTGTCACAAATGTCAAGATTTCATTCTTTTTTATTACTGAATAAGATTCCATTATATATATATATATATATACACACACATATATATACACACACACATATATATGTGTATATATATATATATATATATATATATATATATAATGGAATATATATGACATCTTAATATATGACATATATATATATATATATATATATATGACATCTTAATCTATTCATCTATAATGGACACTGAGGTTGCTTCCATATCTTGGCTGCTATAATTAAAGCTACAATGAACATACCCTATTTCCCCGAAAATAAGACAGTGTCTTATATTAATTTTTGCCCCCAAAGATGCACTAGGTCTTATTTTCAGGGGATGTCTTATTTTTCCATGAAGAAGAATACGGTACACATTTATTGCTGAACAAACAAAAAAAGGAAATTTATTACCTGTGTGTCCACACAATGTGCCCAACTCCTGCCCCGCGCGACTCACTGTCTAATTGTGAGTCAGCCAGACTCTGTCAGGGCAGAGCGAGCAGCAGGCGGCAACTTGTCCTGCTGACAGGCACAGGCTCTCTGATGAAAAGAGACCTCGCACTTCCTGTCTGCTCCAGCTACACTGCGGCGTCTGTCCAACGCTATGGCTCAGAGTCCAGAGTTACAGTAGCTTCAGGGGGCCTTATTATCAGGGAGGCCTTATGTTCGGGGGGGCTTATTATCAGAGAGGCCTTATTTTGGGGGATGTCTTATTTTCGAGAGATGCCTTATATTTCATCAACAGGCAAAGCTGTAAGTGGGTCTTATTTTCGGGGGTTGTCTTACTTTCGGGGAAACAGGGTAGGTGTGCATATATGTTTTGAATTATTGTTTCTGTTTTCTTCAGATAAATGCCCAGAAGTGGTATTAGTGGGTTGTATAGCAGCTCTATTTTTAATTTTTGAGGAATCTTGACACTGTTTTCCATAGTGACTGCACCATTCACAGTCCCACTAACAGTGTACAAGAGTTCCCTTTCCCCCACATCCTCGCCAGTACTTTTTTTAATTAAAGAGAGCAAGTTTGGTAACATGTTTATTTATTCATTGACAATCTATAGAACAACCATTTCCTTAGTAATGTATACTGTACAACGAATGAAAAGGAGATGTGATGTCTGCCTTCAAGAAATACATGACTTGGGTAAAGAGACTAATAAACTTTAAAAATTATATGCAAGATTTTAAGTTCCTTGAAAGCAGAAATTCTAATTTTTAACCGTTGAATCCTCTTTAGCACTTATCAACAATGGCCTAGTAGAACCTCAACACATATTAAATTAACATGAATAAATTCAAATAGGCTTTTAAGCATAAGAGATGCAAATTGTTTTGCATGTTTTTCTGCAACCTATAAAATGACATGCGATGTATGAACACACATAGCATTAGGGACACCTTAGTTCCTTTTTAAATACAGTATAATTTCTAAACACTATTCCTCCTATATGGTTGCTCTTGAGTGTGAGTTTGATACCATCGGAGAGGGCTAGCTACTGCAGGTCACTGGAGTACTGTTCTGTATGTTGTAGGAGAGATAAAAATGTCACTATAGAGTCCCCAATACCCAAGCCCTGTATGCTTGGGGATTACCCAGTCCCCCAGCCTTTCTCTTGCTTTCCTAAATATGGCAAGGATTTATTTTTTACTGTAGTGTAGACATTTGGTTTCTCCATTAGAAAGGACAACACAGCTCACAAAAAGTAATCAAAATATTACCTCAAGTGAAACAATTTTAGATGAAAAAAGAAAGCACCAATAACTTTTCCTGTTCCCCTGCTCTCAAAATGCCAGAAAGAAAGACAGTTATTCTTACAGGTCAAAGGGCAAATGCTCCATTCTACCAGTAGCGCAGGGTCCACTGTCTAACGCCGCCAAAGAGAATAATTATACCTTGTTTTTCTTCCCGACACACTGACACCAGAGCTACACAGCTCACCCGTGGAAACCTCTGAAGTGAGCAGTATGGGAAGCGGATCAGCTGGCTTCAGGAGTGGGGCTGAGATGTTTTACGGAAAGTTCAGTGTTCTTCTATTTAATTTCCTCCAGGATTTATGAAGGCAGAGCCACCATAAAGTATTATTTCCCAGGACATTCTCTGAAACTCCAGGCACCAGGGCTATGGGAATTGCCTCTAGGTTTTGTTTCTTACAGCTTCAACTTGAACTCTCTTCTTTGGCTGTGGTTCCGTGCCAGCACTTTGGTCCTAAGTCACAATGACCCAAAGTTGGAGATTGATGGCCTGAACTTGACTGAGGCAACACAAACAGATTCCCAAAGAAATGTGCATGTTTATTCAGAGAAATGAATAACTCCTTTGAAGCGTGTGTCTCGGAATGAGACCCAGACAATAGGAGACGGTTCAAGAAGAGAGTAGGAGACAAGTAGATAGGATCAACTGAGAACAGCTCCAACGAGACGACTGAGAACAATGCGGGGCTTTGATGGATAAGGTGATTGAAAAATTAAAAGAGAAGAGTCTATCTGCGAGCAGAATGTCAGTCAACAGAGATTGATGGAGGCATATGTCTTCTTTTCTTTGTGGTAGCTTTCAGATAAAGATGTGTTTTCTTTTCGAGAGATCTTATAAGACAATTGCTTGAGTAGGAGTGTGTGTGTGCGCACACGGCAGCATTTCAGAGCAGGGCTCTATACCTAGAATGCAAGACTACTCCATAGCTGTGCAAACTGTCTGCACTTTCCATGGCTGGTGCATGGATAACGAACTTTAAAACCTCCACCCTGGATGAGCCTTCTTTTCCAGTTGTGCCTGTGCACCACGTGGCAGCCAGCACAGTGAGGGGAAAGGCGATTGTGTGAACCTCCACATCCATCTGTCATGTCTTTGGCATTGAAGAGCCACGCTGAAAAATGAGCCTCCTCCTTCCCCCAACGTGTGTTTTCCCATCTTCAAGACAATGCTGGAAGCTCTCAGCTCTGAGGGAAGGGAACAAAGGGGCAAGGAATTCAATAAAAAAGAGATCCAAGGTGAAATGAAATATTGTCTCCCTGTCTGTATTGCTTTCTTTCTCTCCAATCCGCCAGCACGTTAACCACTTCTCTGCTGCACCGGGAAGCAGCCTCATTGCTAGGATTTGCCTGCCAAAGACGGGAGTTTCTGAAGCACTAGCAATGTCCAGGGTGATGAGTAGCTGAACATCAGAGGCTAAACTGGACATAAAAATGTCAGCCAATTGTGACAAAAGATTCAGATTTCCCACTGCCTTGGAATTTTTCTAGGGCACTTGCTTATTTAACTGCATATACAGGCTCAAAGACTTATTGGATTTTTATATTCTCCGTATGCATTTGAGGACTTCCTGAAATTGCATACAACGTTTTATTTCCCTGTACACGTGTGCATTTTTCTGGGGAGAGACTCCATAGCAACCTTCCGTTTCTTTAAAGTGTCCATGACCCACAATGTTAAAATTCACTGCAATAAGGTATTTACTGCTTGGGGTGTTTGCTCAATCATGGTGAGTGCACTTCCCATCGTTGGGGATTAGGAGTTGGGGAGACAAGTTCTATCTGTGAAATATTTGGACTAAGAACAGACCACAAAGGAAACACAAGTAAACTAGACAGCAGATGCTGAATCAGAAGATGAAAGAGGATGAGGGGAAGATTTATAAAACTTTTATTTTCTCATTTTACAATTGCAATTCAGACTCAGTCAAAATACATAAAATAGAGAATGCGTGGATTTTTATTTATTTTTTGTTATTGTTTTAAACTTCCTTTTTCAGTTGTTGAGAGGAAGGGATGTTGAATATTTGGACTAATGAACTCATTTGAAATTTCCTCAGTTAATATTAGATCTAAAGAAAGTTGATTAAAATGGGAAAATTGCAGAGTGGCGATGGCTAGGGGCTTTTGATGGAAAGAACCATTAACATAGCTTGCTGTGAGCAGACTGGCTAACAGTCAATTAAATTTTTAATCTGTGTAAAATCATCTTGAATATTTTCTAAAAGTTTTTAAAAACAGTTCATAGATATATTTTAGAATGGAGTATTTTAGCTACAATTGCTGTTTTAGGTAAAAGTGGTACCCCAAAAATTAGTATTAAAGGGGAGAAAATCTTTCATCAAGGACTGAATTATAACACTAATTACTCATCTGAGTATGCAAAATAATCTTGAAGAGAGCAAAAACATCCTTCATGATCAAAACACTCAATAGCTAGAAACTCCCCAAACTGATTAGTCATCTATGAAGCAAAGCTAACCTCACACTTAATGTGAAAGACTGAAAGCTTTTTCCCTAAGAACAAAACAATGATGCCCAATCTTTCCACTCTTATTTAATTTAACATTGTGTAGGAGGCTCTAGCTAGGCCAATAAGTCAGAAAAAGAAACAAAAATCATCCTGATTGAAAAGGAAGATGCAAAGATATTTCTATTCACATAAATCTGAAAATCCTGAGTAATTCACATAAACACACACACACACTCTACTGGAGCCAATAAGTGAGGTTAGCCAATGGTAGTATACAAAATTGATATATAGAAAAGTTGATTGCATTTCTATATAATATCTAAACCAAAAATGAAGTTAAGAAAACAATTTTATTTACAATAGCATTTAAAAAATGTATAAAATACTTAGGCATACATTTAATAAAAGCAGTGCAATGCTTGTACTCTGAAAACTAGAAAACATTGTCAAAAGAAGTTAAAGACAAATGTTTGGACATACATCCCATGTTCAGAAGATATAATATTCTTTACATGGCAATATTCTCCAATCTGATCTTCAGGTTCAATGCAATCCCTATTAACACCCCAGTTGGCTTTTTTTTGGTATTTACTTGTTTGTTTGTTTGTTTGTTTGTTTGTTTATTTTTGGCAGGAATTCACAAGCTGATTCTGAAACTAACATGGAAAATAAAAAGGACTCAGAATAGTCAAAATTACCTTGATAAAGAAGACTAACATTGAAAGACTCATACTGCTTGACCTCAAAACTTTTGATAAAGCTAGTAATCCAAACAGTGTGCCATTATCATAGCAATGAATATATCGGTCAATAGAGGAAAGAATCGTCTTTTCAACAAATGGTATAGGGGACAACTGGAAATCCACACGCAAAAGAATGATTGGAACCCTACTTCACAACATATACAAAAACTACTCAAAATGGGTCATAGACCCAAATATAAGAGCCAAACTAAAACTCTTAGCAGAATAATAGGTGCAAATCTTCATGAGCTTGGATTAAGTGCTGCCCATGAATGAACCTTGAAAACATGTTGTTAATTGAGAGAAAACTGTCACAAAAGGTCACATATTGTATGATTCCACTGGCATGAAATGCCCAGAGACAGAAAGGGAATGGCCATGCAGAATGACAGCTAATGTGTATTGGATTTCTTTGGGGGGTGATGATATTGTTCTGAAATTAGATCTGTTGGTGGTTGCACAACTTTCTGAATATTTTAAAAACCTCTTAATTGAAAAATAAAGAAAGAAAGAAGAGACCAAAAGTTTTTAAGCAAATATACTGCAACCCAAGCGAACATATTAAATTTTTAACATACTTAATGAATGGATGTGTAAGTTATGCAAGTCAGCATGTTAATCAGAAAAATCTATTGATTAGCCATCTGTGGTAGATTGGATTATATGTACTAATTTTTTCATTTCCTTGGATAATAATAATATAAGGTAGAACTATATATAATTGCCATTTTGGTGAAGTACAAAATGGTGTAATTAATATCAGCAATTTCATGCGGTTTAACTTAATACACCCATGCCTTTTGCCATGGAATTTGCAGTTTTCTCCCATTGAGGGGTAAAATAATTCTGCATCATCCCACTGATGTTGGATTTGGCCAGGTGACTTGCTTTGGTTAGTGAAATGTTTGTGAAGAGACTTTAAATGTGTTAACTTTACCAACTCTTCACTATGAAAGGAACATTCCGTGGGTAGTCACGGATCCAAGGTTGATGAGATACAGAGGGAGCAGACCTGGAGTCAACCCACAGCCTGGAGCTGAGCCCAGGAGACTTGCGGCTAGAGCAGAGCCTCCCAGCTGAGAGCAACTGAACCACTTCTATGTGTAGACTCGTGTGTGTGTGAGAGTAATGGTTTTTGTTGAAAGCCATTGAGTTTGGGAAGCTGTTTGCTACTTAGCATCACTGTGGCTATAACTAGGATGTCATGTAAACCATGAACAAGAGGGAGCAACTGAAAAGTAGACAGTGTCTGTCCAAGCAGTAGCCAAAGGAAATGTAGTTTTGCTGAACAGACTTCAACTGCTGAGGTTCCCTGACTCTGAGAAGAGAAGAGGTATGGGCAGAATATAGCAGTGACAGCCGGCACCCCCCACGGTGGACCACAACTTGAAGACAGGCCTTGGGTAGTTGATTGAGTATTAAACTAGAGGGGAAAAATGATAAATATCAAATTTAACACTTCTCAATTTTGACCAAGGTCTGTGTTATAGCCAAGGCTTTCATCGGAATTCTCATAAATAGGGGGGAACTCAAGGAAAGAAAGTTTGATTACAAGCCAAGGGCATTCTATTAGTTAAAGCTGTAACACCCTAAGGAGCAAACACAGGGATTCTATGTTGTTTCCATTTACTCTAAATTGTATGCTACATAATTTTCACTTGTGCAAGTCCAGGAGTTGAGAACAGAGTCTCAGAAATGAAACCACAATTAACTGAAGTTGCTGAAAAAACATACAATCAAAGGCACTTGCATTTATTTATGTCAATGATTCCAAAGAAAATTGCCATTAAGTCTTACCAACTGTCATCTACTTGTCCTCGTTCGTATGCTGGGTTAAATTATTACCATAATATCCTCGGGTCTCCCAATCATAACAGTGCCTGCTGTTTATTAAATGCTTATTACCATGTACCAAGAGCTCTGCTAGGCACTTTTTAAATGTTAAACCTAATTTTCACAATAAACTTGAAAGATAAGTATTATTATCTCCATTTTAGATGCAAGGTAACTATGACTCAGAAAGATTAACTTCACCAATAAAAAAAAAATCACATAGCTAGTAAGGAGAGGAGCTGAAATTTGAACCCAAGTCTAACAATGATCTTACTTAATGGTGAGCAAACATAATTCTAAGCTAGAGTTTTTGTTGTTGAAGTAAAAATGTTCAATCCATAAAGATTTAGCTAATGGCATAGAAAAAGAATCTTATGATAAAGTGGTCTCAGTTAACCTTTATCTATCTATCTATCTATCTATCTACCTATGTATGATCTACCTACCTATTGAAATCTATCAAAAAGTTGCCAGTTTGAACATTTAATTCATTTACAACTTCAATTGATTCTTGTGTCCTTATAGCATGATGGTCATGGAGCTTTGGCTCAGTCCAGAATGAAGTTGTTTTGAGGAAGCATAATCTAAATAAGAATTCCAATTTTACTCATGTTTCTGAGGGTATTTTTACCATCTGAGATACGAGTACAACCCCAGAAAAACTCTCTCTCCTTTTCTCCCAAACCTCTCCTTCTCAGCCTATGAGGCCTGGGTCCTGCCACCTCCCCCACCACCACCACCACCACCACCACAGACAATCTCTCCTACCTCCACTTTTCCACACTGGTCCCCAGCCATGGCTGAACTTACCCTACCCAGCCTCAGGGTGAACTTAGTGCCTCTTTCTTAGTAACAGTATTTAGGCAAGAACCTCCTCGGAGGCTTTGGTCCGTTCTAACTCTCCTTCTTTCCTCTCTCATTCACTTCCTCATCACAAAGGTCCAAAAAGCAAACTGACCCAGGATGTCCTTCAGAAGAGTAAGGAGTAGCTACGTGGGCAAGCCAGGAATTCTCCATCTTCGGGAAACAGTATGGGAAAGAAAAAATATTAAAAGGCTGCGACCTTCCTAATCCTTCATAAGAATGTTCTTTGCCCATCACATGGTATGTTGGTTTCTTATTGCTGCTGTAACAAATATCACACAGTTAGTGGTTTACAACAAGATGTATTATCTTACCGCTCTGGAGGGGAGAAGTCCAACATGGATTTTATTGGGCTGAAATCAACGTGTCAAAAGGCTGCAGTCCTTTTGGGAGGCTCCAGAGGAGAATTTATTTCCTTGCTTATTTGTGTTATGGAAAGAACACAGAAATGGGGACTCAAAAATAAGGACCATTTTCTTGCTGGCTGTCAGTGGAGTAGCGTTCCCAACTTCTGAGCCCACTCACATTTTTTGGCTTGTGGTCCTTTTCTTCCATCTTCAAAGTTAGCAACTGGTAGGTTGAGTTCCTTTCATGCTATGAATCCTTCCTTCTTACATCTCATCCCTTCAACCCATCCAGCAAAGTTTCCCTGCTTTTAAGGACCCTGGGATTAGATCGGGCCACCAAATAACCCAGGATGCTCCCCCATCTTCGGGTCCATACTCCTACTCACACCTACAAAGTCCCTCTGGTCACGTAAGTTAATGTAGCCACTGGTTCCTGGGATTAGGGCATAGACATTTTTAGGGGATGGTATCCTGCCTTACATGTGTAGTAAGTTTCATTGTTATTTTATAAGTGGAAAAGCTGAGGCCACAGGCATTGTATTGAACTGGAAGTTCCACTGTAATATAAGCTGAACCAAGGTTTGTTAACCTCAATCATATACCTCTTGACCTCGCCTATATCCTTAACTCATACATGATCCTTATAGGGAAATTAAATAATCACCTTTGAAAGTCATGTAACTACTTTTGTCGACCTGTCCCCCAAATGTTTTTATTAAGCTGCATGTATTTATAATTTTTTCAGTTGTAGCATATGGAAAGATATACATTAGAAAATGTATAGTCTTAGAAAAAGCAACTTAAACAAGTATCTGTGGTCAAACAAACAAAAAAAAGCTTACTTACTATTTTTTGAGGACACCTTTCTGTGTGATTTGGTCATGTTTTTGCTAAAAGTTCTCCTCCACACAATGTTTTTCCAAGAAAAATCACATTTTCCTACAACATCCTCACTACATGTCCTGAGTTGTCCAGGTCAAGATCATTCAGAATTCCCCAGCCACCATCACACCAAACATCAGTGTTTTGCTTTCTCTCCTCTGCTGAAGCTGCTGGAGGCAAGAGGTCTTAAAATATGCAGCTAAATGGAAGGCTTGACTGGATGAAGTGGGGTAGGGCAATCCGTGTTTATTCTTACTATTCAGAGTAGCTACTGCTGATGCTTAGTGCTCTCTAGGAAAATTACAAGCCCAGATTCCATCGTAATTGCAACATGCAGAAACCAAGCAGGACACACACACACAGAGGCGGCCAGAAACAACTGTGATTAAATGATGAGCGATGAACAAATCAAAAGAAAAAACAGAAAGCAAACTGGGACACCAGAATTGAACAAGAGCTCATCACATCTAAAGCTAATGAGCAGGAAAGCACATGAGATGGGAGAGGTCGTCTGAAGATAAGACAAGAAGCTTGACATGTAGTGGGACAGTCTGGGGGTCTCTCTAAGACCTTTATCAATACAGATGGTGTCTCCAAAAGCTTGGCAGCAGATAGAATGGACAGAGGGCTGCAGTGCATGCCCGGTTATGGGGACACGCACAGGAGAGGGCTTCATGTTGTGTCCTTTGTTGTGCTTCTTTATCCCACCTGCCAGAACATTCTATTTATGCTTCCTCTTTTTATTTCGGCAAAGAGCAGGACAGTCGTGATGGGCAGTTGATAAAAATGTGGGGCTAAATTTACATAGTCTTTCAGGGACTGTCATGCTCCTGATGCCTGTGGTATATAATTAAGAGAACCTCTAATCTGAATTGAAATCTGTTCTTTTAGCCTTGTGTCATCTACAATATAACTACAAGCTCATCTACATAGCCTATTATAATTCACACTTTTATACCACGATAGCCTTTGCCTAATCAGTCCTCTACGAGCTAATCAGCTCAAAGACTGTCACAAGTGGCATAATGCATGCAATTATCCTTAATTCAACTTCCAAACATGGAGGTGAAAGATCACATTTCTGACAAACAGGCTTCTCAGGAATTCATGAATTGATAACCATGATTAATGGGAAATCACAGTGCAAAACTTGTTTTAATTTACCTGTTCGTGTAACTTGTGTTATAGAGAAATGAGAACCTTCATCCAGAGCAAACAAAGACTGTCTAGGTGATCACATGAATCGTAACCTCAGTGTAAAAAATGTGCCATCACTCCTTTCGGATCATCTTAAATGACAGAGATCAGGGTGGCTAAATCAGGATGATAGCTTTGACAACATCCTGACCTTGACTCACTGGAGAAAAAGGGGGGAAAAAGAAATTACTCAGAAATGCAATCTCTCGTTATCACCAATACATGTTTGAAGGAGGGATTTACTTTAATGGGATGAATCGAACCGCTTGTCGCTGTAGATCCTCGGATTTCTACAGAGCTGTGCTATTTTTGGAAGGTGGTCTTTGACAATAAGTGCATCAGGGTTTGTGCTCCCCTGAATGTTGACATAAGAGGCTCAGAATACTGCCTCTCACTCATTTATTGAAATAATATTTATTGAGCAAATATTATATGGCAGAACCTATGCTGACTATTGGGGTAAAAACGATGAGTAACAGAAGCCTCATCCTTGAGAAACATACAGTCCAGTGGGGAAGATAACACAAGGAAACAGAAATAACTGACATAACAGGCTGAGGCATTCACAATAATGCTGCTGGGGGTTTTACCCTGTAACTGCTGTGCAACAATAGGTTCACCAGGGAAGAGTGAAGTATATACTAGCACATTGCCTGTGTTATGTCTCTGAAAGGTTAGGATTTCCCTTCTCCAGGGGAATAAAACCTTTCCTGTTCCTGGCACAAAGCAAAGGTGTTAAACCAGATTATGCCAGCGGTGGAAGAGTTGGGGCTGATGTTCTGAGTTAATGTGGGGGCTAGGCTTAACCCCAGGAGGCAGCTTCCCCAAAGCTAAAAAGTGATGATGGCTTGGAGTTTCTCAGGAGAGGCAGAGATGTCCCCTGCTTATATGTTTACTAGAGACTTGGTGCATGAAATTCGTGCACTTGAGGGGTGGGGCGTCCCCTCAGCCTAGCCTGCGCCCTCTCCCTGTCCAGGATCCCTCGAAGGATGTCCAACTGACCCTGCAGGGAGTGGGCCTAAGTCACCAGTTGGACATCCTTAGCGCTGCAGTGGAGAAGGGAAAGGCTCCCACCACCGCCGCTGCACTTGCCAGCCATGAGCTTGGGTCCTGGTTGAGCAGCGCTCTCCCTGTGGGAGTGCACTGACCACCAGGGGCAGCTCCTGCATTGAGCATCTGCCCCCTGTTGGTCAGTGCATGTCATAGTGACTGGTCTTTCTGCCATTCGATTTGTATACTAGCCTTTTATTGTATAGGATAGGCCCCTGGAGAGAGTGATAGTCCACAGGTGAGATGGCTGTGACATGCTTATGGAAACTGGAAATCTACTAGTAAGTGCTGTGGCCAGGGTCTCTGTGTCTGAGTTTTTAGTCCATGGAGAGGGCCCCAAGAGGCACATCTCTGCCTCCCTCCACACACATACCCCCCCCCACACACACACAGGATGGCAGCAGGGCACATATGTAGCAGAAGAGGGCAACAATGACAATGTTAACCCCATTCTCTGTGAACCACCCCAGCACAGAAATCCTGTGCATTCCTGTGCATGTTTCAGGACTCCACAAACATGGCCGAGATTGAACGTCTTGCCTGAGGAATCTACTGCTGGGGAGCAAACTCATACTAGGTGTTGCAGACTCCATGCCTATAGGAACTACTGGGGCAACAAAGGAAACGAGTGAACCAGATTTGCTGCCTGGTGATATGCACCTATGCAGATACAGCCTTGAAGTAGGATGCAGGGTTGGGAAGTTCTCAACTTCCCTTCTCTTTATTCTAAAACGCCTACGTCAGACATAAAGCTTGGTATTCTATCCCAGGAGGACTGGGAAACACATTTCTTTAAAAACTAGCATATGCTACCCTAACCAGTTTGGCTCAGTGGATAGAGCGTTGGCCTGCGAACTGAAAGGTCCCAGGTTCTATTCCAGTCAAGGGCATGTCCCTTGGTTGCAGGCACTTACATCCCAAGAAGGAGGTGTGCAGGAGGCAGCTGATCGATGTTTCTCTCTCATCAGTGTTTCTAGCTCTCTATCCCTCTCTCTATTCCTCTCAGTAAAAAAAAACAATGAAATATATATATTTTTAAAAAACACTAGCATATGTGGCAATTACAGCTGCACCCTACCATTACCACCATTGCCACCCTCACACTTACATGTGGGTGGTGCTGGTGGGTTCAGCATCCATCAATCCCACACGGCTGCCAGGTGGTGAGAAAGGACCACTGTCCCCCACTCCCTGCTCCCTGATGCCCTAAATCTGAGTGCAGATTTACCTCTTAGCATCCCACTGATGTGCACAGACTGTAAACTTTTCCCTGCCCCACAGTCAGTTACCCTTCAGTGGGGAAGCTTTGTCTGAGTTCAGTGTTTCATGGCTAGAGTCACAGATAACAGGGGGAGAGAAGAGAGAGTGAAAAGTGGACGTAACGCTTTGCCTGCTGATGGAGACCAGTGGGTTCATTCGTAGTTACAGAACAGTCAGATTGAAGGATGAGACACCGGGACTTATTCTGAACTGTGACTCACTCCTGAATTAGAGCAGATATTCATAACACATTTCAGTGTCTTCAAGATAATAGAATTTTTGCTTGTTTTTTTTTTTTTAAATAAGTACAGACATTGCCCTTATTATAGCATTTTTCATAAAGTGGAGTTTCTTTGAGATCTCTTACAGGGCTCCAGCTGTATAGAAATATCTCTTTAGTGAGAAAAACAAAGCAAGTGTTTCCTGCTTTGTTGACTCAGACAATGGAGGATCTTCCCGCACTGGTGCCTGGCTGCTGACGGTGGCCTGTACAGGCTGGGTGTTTTGTTCCCATTCTCTAAGCATTTCCCTCCTCCCAGCATTTCTGCAGGTGCTTGAATTTCCTTCCAAAGTCACAAAATATAATATGAGTTGAACATCTGGCTCATAAAAGTCCTTTTGAAGGCAGAACAGAATGCCTCTCTGGTCAAAGAAAGTTGTAGAAGAAAGCTCTATGGGATGATTCTGACCAGAGGACTTGAGGCTCACGCTATTCATTGCGCTGGAAGGCTGTTGCCCTTCCTGGACACTTGCTGCCTGGTGTTATGCTCAGGAAGTACTCACCAACTAAGCATTCACCCAAAGAAAAGAAGGACGAATATCCCAGGACCCTAAGCATGGGGTCAGTCCAGAGAGATGTGGCAAGGATTACATGCAAACTGGAGAGCGGGGTGTCCTTGAAGTTGCTGTTGACACAACCACAAAACATGAAAGTGCTGCCCTAACCGATTTGGCTCAGTGGATAGAGCGTTGGCCTACAGACTGAAGGATCCCAAGTTCGATTCTGGACAAGGGCATGTACCTTGGCTATGTGCTCTATTCCCAGTAGCGGGCGTGCAGGAGGCAGTTGATCAGTGTTTCTCTCTCATCAATGTTTCTAACTCTCTATCCCTCTCCCTTCCGCTCTGTAAAAGATCAATATAAATACATTAAAAAATAAAATAAAAGATGAAAATGCTTAATGGCAAAAAACAAAGTTCAGGAAGCAAAAAGAGAAATGTTAAAGCCACTCATGCAGAAGAATGATGACCATCTGTACTTGATAAACCCTATCTGACCTGTTGAATTTGAGGCTAAGATGCAATCAGAGTTTGTGCTGTGATTTGGGGTAGCAGATTGTGCATGGCCGTCTGAGTATCGGTAGTAGGAAGCCCCCTGAGAGAGGATCCCTGTCTAGCTTAATCAACACGGAGTCTCTGGTCTGATACAGGCCTTGTGCCAATTGGGTCCTAAATAATTTTTCAGTGCTTTACACACCAAACTACCTAGCTTAAACCATTCTATAAAATGCTAAGTTTATAAAATGCTCACCCAAAACACATATTTTATTCAATGGATTTTTCCCCCAGCTTTGTCCATATTTACTTTCAAGATCTTTGGTTCCAACAGGAAATAAACAAAAATAGATTTTTCCCTTAAGTCAGATCTTCCAGAGAATGTGCCGCCTCCAGAATTGCTTAGTAATTATCTAGTCTGGTGGATTCAAACCCTGAACACCCAGTTTAGTCAGAAGAGAAAAACTACTGTCTCAACAATTAAATGAAAAATATAACAAACAGACAAAAAAGGCCAGGCCCCTATTGCCCAATAAACCTGCAAACAGTATGACAAACGGGTATCGAACAAGCACAGAGCCTAAGAGAAATTCAATAGCTTCCACCTCCAGAACGCTCCTCCCAGGGGCGGACAATCACCAGGTGACCAGCACTGGCCTCTCCGTTCTTTAGTGCAATCAAGTTCAAAGGCACCTCTGAGACCCCTGCTGCTCCGGCTAGCTCACCCAGAGCCTTCGACTGTGCCCTCTGCAATTGGCAGAGGCACCAACACTCAGACATCGCTCACTCTGCTTTAGAAACTCACAAAGACGCCACACGGCACAGGCCTCTGATTCCTTCCTTCCTTTCCTCCCCACTCCGCTCCCCCTTTCTTTTTTCCTTTCATTTTGATCATTCAAGGAAGGACGCAGAAGAAATATAAGGGGGAAAGAAGACAATTTGCAAAGAGTTTAATAAAGTGTCTGGTAACAGGAGTAGCAAAAGCACAAGGAGCAGTAAGGCACTCAGGGGCAGGCAGGACTCACCCCCTGGGCCTGTGCGGGGAGAGGAATGAGTGAGTCAGGGTGGACTGTGTGGAGAGGGCCTCCTGGCCGAAGCTCAGGCCTCCCATCCACTTTCAGGGACCCCTCAAGGTGGGAGCCAGCAGAATACATACCTGCATCCCCCAGACTCCTTCCAGCCCTTCCTGCTGACTGACCCAGCTGGAAGCCAGAGGGCAAAGGGACAGGTTAGACTCCGAGGTGCTAGGATGAAGGTGAAGGGCAAACAGACACTTCAAATATCTAGAGTTTCTCTCTCTCTCTCTCTCTCTCTCTCTCTCTCTCTCTCTCTCTCTCTCTCTCTCTCTCTCACACACACACACACACACACACTTCCTGCAGCCTACACTAAAAGAGTGGAAACTGAAATCCGCGGTCAGAAGCCAGACTGAAATACTCGTTCCCTTAGAAGTTAACCACAGAATCCACTTTGTGCTAAAATTCATCCAGAGCGGCTGACCCTCTTTATGTAACGGGGCCTGAATCTGGGACGCTGCATGGAATTCAGACTCGTAAACCATAAAGAACATTTTGCTTGCATTTTTTTTACACTGGCCGCCTCTCTTCCCTGCTCCAGACCCACCACGTGGGCAGCGATTCTGGGTCGCACCTCACCCTCCTCTAGCCACAATAACATTCCGCCCCGCTCGGGTTTCCTAGGAAAACCATCCGCTGATGCTATCCAGCCAGAGAACCGCAAGAAGTGGTTCTGAGCACAGAATTGCTTCAAGTCACACATGGCTCGTTTTGGGGGTTTTCTTCAAGCGTGCATCCGCTTAGATGAGTGGGTTTTCAATCAAAACACCACGTGCCTCGGGCCGGCTAGGTTGGAGTCCCTATTTTCCATGTGGAAGAGTAATCATGGCTGCTCAAGTCACCTGCCCAGGAGCACCTCCCAGCACCCCACAGCCAGGGCCGCCCCTGGCTGAAGGCAGACGCCAGTGGGAACATAAATGCACGGAGATGCTTGAAGAGCGGACGCTTGACATTATCTCTTTATTCGTTCCACAATCTGTACTTGAACCAGATCTTCTTCAAAGTAATTTAGGAACTATCTGGTCTACAATAACACCAAGGAAGATGAGTTGCTGGCTCTTCAACACAGATATCTATCTATCTATCTATCTATCTATCTATCTATCTATCTATTTATCTATCTATCATCTATCTCTATATCTATCACTTTATATCTATCTGCCTATCTATATCTATCTACAG
Source organism: Murina feae (assembly GCA_004026665.1). Taxonomy (NCBI): domain Eukaryota; kingdom Metazoa; phylum Chordata; class Mammalia; order Chiroptera; family Vespertilionidae; genus Murina; species Murina feae. The sequence goes on from PVJC01005586.1 coordinate 39,941, forward strand.
TGTCTCTCATCTATCTATATCGATATCTATATCTATCTAGCTATCTCTATCTATTTATCTCTGTATATCTATCTGCCTATCTATATCTATCCATTTCTATATCTATCTATCTATCTATCTATCTCCAGCTGCCTATCTATCTATTCATCCTCCTGCAGACTCCAGTTACTTGGAGTTAAAGCTAGTTTATTTTATTTTATTTTATTTTTGGCAGGAAGCTTTGTAAATATTTTATTGATTGATTGATTAAGGTATTACATATGTGTCCTTATCCCCCCACTCCAACTCCTGTCCTCACCCCCCTGGTGTCTGTGTCCATTGGTTAGGCTTATATGCATGCGAGCCTAACCAATGGATAAAGTTAGTTTAGACATCTCCATGTTTGGTCAAGAACATCTCTATGGTAACAATTCTAAGCATCTCCTATTATTATACTTTGCTGTTGAATTGTATATGTTGTAAAATATTCCTTGGCATCTACTCTTGCTTGTGGTCAAAAGTAACAGGATTCTGACCTACTAATATACTGGCTTAATTGTCAAGGTATTTTTTTTCTTTGATTATTCATCTGATCCTTGGGGAGAGTGCCTGACAGAAATCCCTTGGTCCAGAGAAGCAGCCAGCCTTGGAGACTTCACATGGAGGGAGCTAATGAAATAAATACTGCCTTCATGTTCCTCCCTCCCTCTACTTGGCTTGAATCCCATTTTCTCCACTGACCAGTTATGTGATCTTGGGCAAATTCTTTAGTCTCTCTTAACCTTGAATTTTATTTTTTTGCAAATTTGGCAAAGTGATAAAAACCTATTCCACTGGGTTGCTGCTGTAATTAAATGAAAATGTAAATCTCAGGATGCCACCTATAATACTTATGAAATAAACAGTAACTCCTATGCCTCTTCCCACCCTTACCCACCTCAAGGAGCGAGGTCAGAGCAGCACTTGTTTACAGCACGCTGGGAGTCACAGAGTCTTCTCCTTCAAAAGGCCATAGAGGACACATCTTCCCTCTCCCAAGCAGGAACACTCTTTCCATCACCCCACCATTACTTGTCAGACACAGAACTCATTTTTAAAATATCTCTAGTATTGTCTTACACAGCTGATACAGTTTTTCATGTACATCTTGTCCTCCCTACCAGACTACAAGCTCTTTGAGAGCAAGGATGTGTCTTACTTTGCTTGGTATCCTCCTGTGTGTCCAGAAAAAAGCACACAGTAGGTGCTAACATTCATTTTGAAAAATGAATGAACCAAGTGACTTGGCTACATGTGTCGTGAGGTCTTTGACTGAAAATGTAAGCCAGGCAAGATGGTGGTGTAAGTTTGGTTTGCTGCCGACCACCTCTACCCCAGGCGTACAGCAATGAGAGGTAATATGTCAGGAGAATATTTAAAAGATGTAGCTCGAAACCAAAAATAAAAATTTTCTTGATTAAAAAAAAAATGAAACAATAACTTAGAGCAGTAAGCCAGGAGCCAAGCTGTGGGTGCACCATCAGCCAGAGGCAGCCAGGGGTCTGAGCCGGAACTGTAATGGGGCTAAAAGGGTCCTGGCAAGCAGAGACAGCTAGGGTTCATTTCAGATATTGCAGCATAAAAAGCCACCCCAAAACTTAGTGGTATACAGCAACAACCATGCTACCATACCCCTGCGTTCTGTGGGCTGGGCATCAGAAAGGGCTGAGATAGCTCTTCTCTGCTCCACAGCATCTGGGCCCTCAGCTGGGACAACTCACGAGACAGGGAATGGCTGTGGAGGAGGAGCAGGGGCTGGAGATCTATTTCCAAGGTGACTTCTTGACACGCATATCTGGAGCCCGGCCCTCGATGACTGTAAGACAGGCTCAGCTGGGACTCAACGCCTCACTAGAAAGGAGGGCAACCTGAGAGAAATAAGAAAAGGTTTGCAAAATAAAAGTATTAGTGAGGACACGGGGAAATGGAATGTACCAGTGATGCAAGGGTAAATTTGTCCAAACTCTTGGAATTCAGGAACTTTGGCATACCTAGTGCAATTGAAAATGTGCATCCCTTATAACCCAGCAATTTCGTTTTTAGGAAAAAGTCTTAGAACTTTTCTTTCATCACAAGGATCTTGATTGTGTTATCAGATGTTGTTGCATAACAAGCACCGCATCTCAGTGGCATCCCAGAAGAAACCTTTACTGAGCTCCTGCACCTGTAGGTTGGCTGGAGGTAGGGGGCATTGTGGGTGGCAGCTGGGGTGGTTCACCCCCACCTGGGAGTCAGCTGATACAGGCTGGACTCAGCCAGGCGGCCCAGCTCTGCCCCATGTGGATTACCCACCTCCTTGGTTTGTGAGTAGCCCAGGCAGGCTCTTCTCACAGTAATGGCAGAAACACAAGAGCACCAAACCAGTTACACAGATACTTTCCAAGTCTTTGGGGAGCTTATGCCTGCTAACATCCCACTGGCCACAGCAAGTCATGTGGCCAAACAGAAAAATATACTCCAATGGGAGCAACTGCAAAGTCACCCGACAAGGGGTGTGGTCACAGGGATCCGGGAAGCGTTGAGTCTACGAATGCAATCGACCACATTCCCTGCAAAATGGTTTGTAGTAAACAAGGGACCCAAATGTTCATCAAAAGGAGAGTGAGTAAGTGCACCGTGGTGTTTCCTCCGTCAGAACTCTACTGAGCAATGACGATGAATGGGCGAGGGCTACCTGCATCAACCTGTGTACACAGCAAACACAGCAACTATCGATCGAAAGAAAGGCAAGTTGCAGAATAAAGTATGACAGCTCTTAAAATGTTCCAGACTACAACACCTATTTTTACGGACATATCCATATATAGTGAAAGTGAAAAACATGGATAAGAACCATACGCCCAAGCCTCAGGGGAGTGATTACTTCCAGAGGAAAAGAGAGAAAATGGGATTGTGGAGGGAGAGAAAGTTTGCGTCAGCCACATCTGTGACATTGTTTTTTCCTAATACAAAAGATATAAAGCAAACATGGGGCAATGTTAGCATCTGTGAAATCTGAGTGTTGAATGATATGATGTTCCTTTCTTTTAAAAATGTTTTTATTGATTTTTAGAGGGAGAGGAGGAGAGAGGGATAGAGAGATAGAAACACCGATGAGAGAGGACCATCATCATCGATGGGTCAGCGATATCCCCTGATCAGGCTTTGAACTGGCGACCTCTTGGTTCCTGGGTCGACACTCAGCTGCGGAGCCACAGTGGCCGGGCTGATCTGATGTTTCTTGTGTGTGCTAGTCTGGAGTCTGGTGAGGAGAGGGTTACAAAGAGCCCAAGCAAATGCTTTGCGGGCCCTGGAAGAGAAGCAACTGCCTGCCTCACAGCACCAGGAGATTCTGCCTGTTCCCCCTGCTGCCTCCCTCCCTGCCAACATTTTGAAATGGCTCCAGATGCAAAAGGAATGTAGAGCAAATTAGACCAAAAAATTAGCAGAGTGAGCAAACTCCATTCATCTCATTCTGATCTCTCGTGTGGGCTTTGGTTTGAAAGCCAGACACACGAGCTGCTGCTTGTTTCAGCGACATGGCTGGCTGCCTCGGCAGTCAGCCAATCCAGTAGCTCGGCCACAGCACCCAGGTGCCGTTGCCGGGAGGACAGAGGTCGGAGGCAATGATCTCACTCCTCCTTTTTTTTTTTTCTTTTCAATCGAACTTTTATCAGAACACCTTGGAGTCCTTTTCTGTCCCCAGGGGAATGAAACGGTCTGTTCTGGAGAGAAATGACACCCCAATTTTGTTAGCAAATATTAGGAAAATTTTAAGTCACGGCAAGAACTGCCAGATGGCCTGGAATGACAGAGGGTATGAGTGTGGGGGTTGGGAGGTGGGCCGACTGACTGCAAGGGTCTTCACTTTAAACACAGGAATCAAGCAGGAGTCAGAGAAAGAGCATTGACTTTTAAGTAATATCAGGTTTGATACGTTTTTTTTCCCCAGCAGTGTGAAATCGACTGTCCCCTATTTTCACTGTGATGCTTCGCCCTGAAGATGGTGGTTTGGAATTGACAAATACGTGCATATGAAAGAAAATATAAAACCCTAGCTGCCTTGCCAATGGTCTTTGCTGCTGAGCCATGGGCGGCTGCATTAGCATGAACTGTGTTGATGGGAAGCAGATGACACGTCTTCAAAATAGCTGCTTCATTGAAGAGAATAGGGCTGTCGGATGCAAGGCCACAGAGAGCTGGCCAGCATTTCCCCAGAGGCACTCAGCCCGAAGTGAAATGAGTGTCCTTGGCAATTTGCAATGTACAGTCAACATGACTCTGAATGGTTTTTCAATGGAATAATTTCAGCTTTCCTAGCTGGGATTTTGAAGTTGCTTAGAGTGGTTTTTAATAAAGGGGAAAAAATCTCTCATCCCTCCTCTGAGGCTCCTTTGGAGTTACTGATATGGTTCTACTTCCCAAAGCACACCTTGAATTTCTCTACTTCTCTCCATCCTGACTGACACCCCTCTCCCACCCTCATCCAAGCTCTCTGACCATCTGGTCTCCCTGTAGCCACTGGGGCCCCCCATTCCTGTCTGTGCTCCACACCGAGAGCAAACAGCAAGAGGAAATTTGCTCAGATGTAAACCTGGTCTCACCCTCCCCCTGTCAAAAGTCTTCCCTGCCTTGCTTCCTCCTATTGCCTTTAAAATCCTTTCTGTGGTCTCCCACCTCCCTGCTTAGGACTCCAGACCCTACTCACACCACTCCCTGCTCCCTCCCAATGCATCTGCCACTGCTCAGGGTTTATTTCCCATCCGGGTTATAAAACCCTTAGAGAGGAAAGTCAAAAAATCTGTTATATCCTCGACTAAGGAAATGTCATAACCCACCCGCTCACCCAGCCCACGCAGCTTCCATTTAAGGGCAATCACTTACAACTCTTTCAGCTGATTCTTTGGGATTTTGCCCCCACATTTCTAGACACTATGCTTTTAAGGGTCCTTTTATTTTTGTTCTAAGCATATGCTATTGAGGGATCCATGAGAATGAGTTCTTGTACACCACTGGCAAGCCCTTCCCCCAACACCACCCTTCCCATCCCCTTGTCTTCCCAACATAGTTACCTGGTAACTGTGGTTAGATCAGGACCCTCCGGCTAAGATTAGAAGTCACACAGCGTAACATCTGTCCTATCCTCCTGGTTGCAAGCAAGTGACACGTTAGCCACATTTAAGGTGAGAGAATGACCACAAGACGAATGTTGGGACCACAATCCATCGGCGGAGACAACCACCACAGACCTTGATTTTAGAGGGGAGTGGCAATGGGAAAAGGTACTTGGTGAGACCAGACAATAGTAGTAAAACCCACCCACTTTGCTTAAATATATATTCATGTGTGTGACCATGTGTTCGATTCATTCTGGCAAGGTTGGGGAAGGGGTGGTAAACTTTTTCTGTGAAAGGCCAGATAGTAAATATTTGAGACTTTATGATCCATGCCATTTTTGTCAGTTACTCAGCTCTGCTCTTCCCTGGGAAAAGCAGCCAGAATTAACATGTAATTTGACTGGGTGTGGCTGGGCAAAGTAAAACTTTATGTATGCACGCCGAATTTGAATCTCTGATCATTTTCATGTATCACATAATACTGTATTTCTTTTGATTATTTTTCAAGCACTTACAAATATAAATTCACCCGTAGCTTGAAGACAGAACAGAAGGAGGCGACAGGCCAGATTTGGCACATGGGCTATCCTTTGCCAACCCCAGGTCTAGACGAAGGCAGGGACTGGACTGCGTCTGCCTTACCCACTCTTTTATAAGCCCTGTATTTTGTACATCATAGCTGTGCTTAATAAGTTTATTGAGTGAATGCATAGTTGATTTGTAAACAAATTATAAAACCCTGAAATAAAAATTACTCTGCAAAGCCTGCAATGCTCACCTAAACAACAGTCTCCTCCACTTAAAACCGAGGTCAAAAATTACATTTGCAGGTTTATTGACATTTTTCTGGAAATATAGCAGAGTTAGAACACCTAGTATCACTTTCCCATGCTAAATGAGCCCAGAGAATCTCGAATAAACTAAGATTTCAATACTAAGAGTGATGGAGGCTCATTGCTTTCTCAGCTTCTTAGAGACACAAGCACAGCCATGAATCAGTGGTATCAACACTCCTGAACCATTATTTGCTATGCAAGTGCTGGCAGAATGACCATAGTTGTCCTGGAGACTCTTGGTCACATCCCCTCATTTCCAGCCATGCTGCTGGGCATCGCTGACCCGGATGCCCCAACCACAAGACCTGGTGCCAAACCCATGGTCTTCCCTTTATACATTCCAACCAGCTCCTCCCCCTGACTTCCTTGTTTCTATTAAGGCCAACACCTATCTTCAATTCCTGAGGCTTAAAACTTTGGAATTGCCTTTTTCTTCTCCCCTTCTCTCATTATTCCATCTTCTCATTGCCACAGACCCAATCTAGATCCTTTTAATTCTTACTACTTACACTCCAGACTAATGGCAACCTCTTAATCATTCTCTCTTCACCACCACCTTTTTTCTTTCTTTTTTATCTTTATTGTTCATATTATTACAGTTGTTTCTCTTTTATCCCCCCATAGCTCCCCTCCTCCCAGTTCCCACCCCATCCACTGCCCTTATCCCCCCAACTGTCCTCATCCATAGGTGTACGATTTTTGTCCAGTCTCTTCCCACACCCCCAAGCCCCTTTCCCCCTGTGAACTGTCATTCCACTCCCTTTCTATGCCCCTGATTCTATTCTATTCACCAGTTTATTCTGTTCATCTGACTTTTTTTTATTCAATTGATTTTTAGGTTCACTTGATAGATATGTATTTGTTGTTCATAATTTTTATCTTTACTTTTTCTTCTTCTTCCTCTTTTAAAAGGATACCTTTCAGCATTTCATGTAATACTAGTTGGGTGGTGATGAACTCCTTTAGCTTTTTCTTGTCTGTGAAGCTCTTTGTCTGACCTTCAATTCTGAATGATAGCCTTGCTGGGTAAAGTAATCTTGGTTGTATGTTCTTGCTATTCATCATTTTGAATATTTCTTGCCATTCCCTTCTGGCCTGCAATGTTTCTGTTGAGAAATCAGCTGACAGTTGGATGGGTTCCCCCTTGTAGGTAACTGACTGCTTTTCTCTTGCTGCTTTTAAGATTCTCTCCTTGTCTTTTGCCCTTGGCATTTTAATTATGATGTGTCCTGGTGTGGTCCTCCTTGGATTCCTTTTGTTTGGGGTTCTCTGCACTTCCTGGACTTGCAAGTCCATTTCTTTCACCAGGTAGGGGAAGTTTTCTGTCATTATTTATTCAAATATGTTTTCTATATCTTGCTCTCTCTCTTCTTCTGGCACCCCTATAATTCTGATGTTTGTACTCTTGAAATTGTCCCAGAGACTCCTTACACTATCTTCATAGTTTTGGATTCTTTTTTCTTTTGGCTTTTCTAGCTGGGTGGGTTTTGCTTCTTCATTTTTCTTATCTTTGTCTTGATTCTTGCGATCCTCTCGTCTGCTGTTGGATCTCTGTATATTATTCTTTATTTCAGTCAGTGTATGCTTAATTTCTAGCTGTTCCTTTTTCATATCCTCAAGAGTCTCACTAAATTTATTGGCAGACTCTAGAATATTCGTGAAAAGCCTTATAACCGTGGTTTTGAACTCTATATCCAGTCATTTGCTTTCCTCCATTTCTGTCATTTGTGACCTATTTCTTTGTCTCCACATTTTGGCTGCTTCCCTGTGTTGACAGAGTGGCGTTAATTAGCTGTGTCTATGGTGGGAGAACTTCTATGTTGGAGATACCCTTATGGGGCAAGATTTGCTTCAGTGGGGCTTTGGTGCCCACTAAGTCTGCCCCCTGAGTGCGTCCCTTATGAGTCTGAGAAATTTAAACTGGGTGGTCCCACTCTGCCCACTGGTTATGCTGGCTCTTGTATCTCCAAGGAGGCGCTATCTTAGCTTCTGCCTGGGGCTTCCCAGCCTTTTATATGCAAAAGCCTCTGCATGCAGCTTGGGTGGGGCGGGGTATCGGGGAGTCTACAGGGCAGAGCAACCAGCTATGGCCGCTTCTCAGCCCTGCCCTAAGAGGCACCAGGTCTCAAGCCACTCTGGAGTTTCTCCTGGTGCCAGACGGTGCTAGACAGTCCAGCTCCTCCCCGTTAGATTCTGAGTCCCCAGAAACTTGCCTGGAACTGGAGTTCAGAGCCATCAGGAGCTTTTGCTTTCCTCTGGTACAAAATGTTGCCAGTCTTTTCTGTGAGCCGTTTCCGCGAGCCCCTTTGCGCACGCCTCTGTACCTTTGCGCTTTATTTCCGCACCTCCTCTGTGTCTCAGTCTCTTTCTAGTTGTAGAATTTCCACTCAGCCAGCCTTCCTGTGGGTCTGGGTGGTGTCCGTTTTTTCTTTTCGTTGTGATTTTGTAATAGTTGTGCCCAGCAGCAATTCCGGTGTTCACCTATGACACCATCTTGGTTGCGTCTCACCACCACCTTTTCTCTATCCCTCCTCCAACACAACCTATAGATTCTAAACCAGGAGTAACTCTCAAAAGACACTTAACAGCAATTGCCTTGTTTTATAATCCCTTGAATGGCAAATTTTTTAAATAGAAACCTGACCATATGCCTTGCCTACTCCAAAACCTTGGCTGGTTGTCCATGGCCAACCAGATTGAACAACCTCCTTGACATCATAGCATTCAACGGCTTTTAACCCTAAATCTCTAATCTCATTTCGTGCCTCCATTTTTAGCAATATGGGAGTCCAAGAGACTGTGTCCCAGTATTTATTTTTGGATTTCTTTCTTAGACATAGCACACTCGATTTTTATATGCATATAGGCCCATTACATTTCCCAGCTTGTCTGGCAGTTAGGAATATCCTTTTGGCCAAGCTCTGACAAATAAGATGTAAACAGAAATGGGTACATCTGGTGGGAAGTATCTTTAAATAGTAGAGGGCTGCCCCTTTTTATTCCTTCCATCCAGTTAGGCAGAACATGGATATGATGGCTGGGATTAGGTTGTCACCTTGGACTTGGAAGTCGTACGGTGAGGATGGCAGCACAATGCAACAGAATGGGCCTGAGTCCTTGATGCTCAGAGTCATTCTAACAACCCTGAATGCTCAACCTCAGAATTCCTTTATGTGACAGAAAAATAAACTTTTATCTTTCTAAAGCTACTTTTTAAAAATCTTTTCACCTAATTGTGAGTGATGCAGGGGGGAGGAGGAGAGACTATGCCTCATTTTCTCAGAACATGGCGTTCTTGCCCCAGGCTCTCTCTGTGTGCAGTGTTCTCTCTGCCCACTGCACCACCCCTTTTTGCCCCCATTTCCTTCTGTTATGCATATCTTGGCAGTCTACCATTGTCAAGGCTCATTGCAAAGTCTTCTCCATAACGCCGTTCCTAACCTTCCAATCACTAGGTTCTCCCGCTCCTTGGATTTCCCTAGCACTTTCAATCCCCCTTTCTATATCCTCTCTCACACTGGTCATCTCTGAACTAATTTTACCCCAATGCCCTCTCTTATATGTGAGGGCAGATAATCATGCTGTGGCTTATGGAGAGCAAGAGTTCACTGAGACACATTTTGGGTGTTGTCCAGCTCTCAGAGACTCTCCTTTCCTTGAGAAGTGCCACTGCCCCACACCCACTGCCACCGCCATCATCATGTTTCACTAAATGACTGCCATGGCCTGGGCTAACTGGGACAACTTTTGCCAGCGGACCTGGCAGACTCTCTCCTCTGAGAAACGGATGCAGAATTCTGAGGCAGCATCTAAACCTGAGAGCTGCGGGGAGCTCGAGGGCTGGAGGAGTGGTGAAAGTCAGTCTGTAGTAGGAGAACAAAGAGTAAGAGAAAGAGAGAGGTTCTGTTGACTCCCAGATTCTCAGCCCAATTGTTCTAAAGGTCAGGATGCAGTCCTGCACTTGGGTTCTATGAGACACCTTTGATTCTTCTTCTTAGAAGTGTCCACTTTTAATTTTAGCTCATTCTAGCAAGTGTTAGTGACTTAAAATCAAATGGTCAATATATGTCTGTGAAATTTTATTCAACTGACCTGCTGGAAGGTCACAGATTGTTCAGTGGCAAAGTACGGGAGCCCTTTGGATATTTCAATCTGTGTGAATAACCACGTGGGTCAAGAATGCCACATCCTTCTTTTTCTTTCTCCTTTTAATTTATTGGAAGTTTAACTAGCCAGGGTTCTTCATCTTCAGAGTCAAGATATAATCTGAAACTGAACGTGTTGCGGTCTGGCTTACATTTGCTCCTGTGGCATTTGTCATCTGTGGTACTCAAAAAGCATTTGCCCTTTACTCCTTCAGTTGGTCAGTGTCCACACTAACTCTTAAACCACACGGGGCATGTTCCACCTCACTTGTCCTCCTGTCCCCAAAAGCTCAATAAATCCATTGGTATGTTAGTCTGTTCCCAGTGTATTTACATTGAGAGTAACCTGAACCGTCACAGGCCAACAGTGGTTCCTAATTAGATTAATTCAAGATTGAGTTTATTTGTAACTCAATTTCATGGAAAACTGAAGTCCACTAGAAAGAGAGAAAGTAAAATGCTGTGTTTCTTTACCACCTAAAAATCCCAGACTGAAGAGAGAAGCAAAAGCCAGAAGTGAGACTGACGAAGAAAAATAAGTTTAAATAAGTGAATAGCTTAAGGCTTTAACGTGAAATTCACTCTGAAGTGTGCTGTGCAAGGGAACACGTAGTCTTCTGTTGTCTGTGTTCAGCAGACAGCTGGAAACCCACACAGGATGCCAAAACTATGTGACCTACATTCACAGCTAGACGGCATTTGCTAAAATGAAATCTAAGATTCAGAATCCTTTTGTTTAAATTTCTTTGGGAGTATTATGTAGACTGGATAATGGGGTGACCGATGCATTCTTTTTCTTTCTTCCAAGTATTTAAAACCATGTTAACCTGACTCTCTAGTCTTTAAGAAAAACATAACACAAACAAAAATCACAAAAGCTCTCCCTTCGGAGTACGGCTTTTTCCAGGTATAAAATATTAATCTATTGAAAGTTTAATTACCCACATTTCTTCACCTTTGGCATGAAGGTAAAATCTGAAACAGAACTTTTACAATCTGGCTTACATTTGTTTCTTGTTAGTGTGGTTTTAAGAAGAAAAAATCCTACATGATTCACGTGTAGTCAGATTTGCTTTCTCTTCATGCAAATAGCCTGAGTATACTTTCAGAAGTCAAAAACAAGCGTTTTAAGGGGAACTGCACCTTCCCACAGGATTTCCTGAAGAAGCCAACTCAGATTTAGCAACTAGCTCCTTCAAGTGGTTCGTTTGTTCTGGGGATTGTGGTAACCATGGTGGTGGGTGGGAAGGTGTCTTCCTCAGAGGCCTGGTCAGAGAGGGATTTCCCTTAAAAGCCAAACTCTTTTCTGAACTGCAGTGTCCACACTCTCTGACTCTAGATCCCCAGACTGAGCAAAGGCAGCCTAAGCCTCAAGCGACCACATGGCCTTGATGTCAACTCACTGAAAGCCTTTTATTTTTCCAAATTTCCAGGGAAATTAATGAGCAATTTCCACATTTCCATGGCTTTCACTTCTGTCTGGAAGGTTTTTCCTACTCCCCTTTATTATCCTTTCCCTGCCCCTCCATCCAGCTCATGGGAGGGGATCTGTCTCAGAGGTCATTTCTTTGGAAATCATTACCAACCCACCAAAATGAATCATTCTCCCCTCAGTGCTACCCACAGCTCTGCTGTCATATCTCATCTCTTGCAAATCATACTGGTAAATGATGCACTGGCCCTTCCCCCTCTTCCAACATATGAACTCCCTTCGAGATGTGGCCCTGTTTTACTGGTCCTTGCACCCTCAGCAGCTAGACCAGTCAGAATTGAACAGAGATGCGGAATAAGAGTGAGTTAGTTGCTTTGCTGCATCAATCAGGCACTCTTTCTGCTGTGTCCACCTGGCTTTTTCCCCTGCCTGTAAAAGTGCTCAAGTGCCTTTAAAAACCACCCATAGTAAATGATTTTAGCTCTTTGAATGCATAAGAATCCATGAGTTCACAATGACATGAATGAAGAAGCAATTAAATAAATGGAGGAGGGAAAGCTCTTCCTTATACTGTGAAGCAAATGAATAAATATAGAAAGAATAATGGATTTAGAAAATTACCATTTTGCAACTAGTGTAATGCTAAGGGACTCAGGCAAGAATCATCAACAGATATAATAGCTAGGAGTGAAAATTTGAAGAGAAGTGGGCCATTGACATAGTCTCAAAATACCTCCCATAAGATTCTTATTAGTTGCAATGAGAAAAATAGTACACATATAGTGGTAGAGTCTAGCAAATACTATCACATTGACCAAATTATTAAAATGACTAGCACTGGGCCCCTGACCAGATGGCTCAGTTGGTTAGAACGCTGCCCCAATACACCAAGGTTGCAGGTTCCATCCCCAGTCAGAGCACATACAGGAATCAACCAATGAAAGCATAGAGAAATGTGACCAACAAATCAATATTTCTCTTTCCCTTCCTCTCTCTCTTTAAAATAAATTTTAAAAAAATGTTAATGACTAGCACTGGGACAAATCAACACCATGTGCCTCCTGATATGATGCTTAAGAAAGACACAACATCACTTCCATAGTATTCCTGCCATAAATGTATTACCAGAACGTAATCAGGAGGAAACATTAGACTAACCACAATCAAGGGATATACTACAAAATAGCAGGGCTCTTCTCTACTAGTATGCTAATACTTCATGAAGTGTGAATGAAAAGACTGAACGATCCCACTTTAAAGGCGACTAGCTGATAGGACAATAGAACGCAATGCCTGATCTGGGATTTTCTTTTGTAATAAATGACATTACTGGAACAACTGGTGAAATCTAGATAAGATCTGTAGATTAGGTAATAGTGCTGTATCAGCATTAATTTTCTGATTTTGATCACTGTGCTACAGCCATATAAGAGAACATCTTTGTTTTTTAGGAAATACACTGACATGTGAAGTGTAAAGCAGCATCATATCTGTGACTTACTCCCAACCAGCTCAGGGGAAAAAAATAATGATGAGGGAAGGAGGCTATTGGAGAGAAAAGGAGAGAAATAAAGCAAATGCAGAAAATGTGATAAAATATTAACATTTAGGAAACACGGGTAAGAGGTATACAGGAATTATTTGCATTATTGGAACTTTTCTAAAGTCCAAAATTCTGTCAAATGTGAAATTTAAAAAATGAAACAAGTCAATCACACCTCCTTCGATTCCTCCTCCTCCAGCCAAGGTTTCAGGAGACATCTGTCAGTCTCTGCACTTCCCACGGACTCTCGCCCACCGCAACCCATTACTCTCATCCATCACCCAACTGGAATGATCTTGGCTCAATCTCCAGTGACCTCAGCACTGCCAAGTCCATTAAGATTTTCCTGTTCTCCTCTGCCGTTCGACTCCATAGCATCTGACACTGTCTTCACTTTGTTTTCAAAGTTCAGATCCTTTAGCCTGAGCACTGCTTATGACCTCTCCCTCTCCTATCTTTGTAGCTTCCCTCTCCAGCATTCCCGACAAGGGCCCTCCTTACTGCCATTTGCAGTGCAGTGCTATTTATGTGCAACTCTTCTCATGCATTCCCTTTCCTTACTCTAGTCTTTGATGAACAAAATCAAACTCACCCCCCAGTTGGCAGCTTATATCACCTCCTTTGAGAAGCTTCTCTGAACGGCATGCCAATTTCTTTGCGGTGTTTTTATTTGTTTGTTTGTTTGTTTGTTTGTTTTGCTATTAAAATCACTTTATAGTTCATGTATCCTTTTATTTCAGAACATTACAGGTAGTTCCAAAACTACAGTTTTGAATGGATCCTCTAAGGTCTGGGTTTTACAAATAAAACAGACATTAAGACATTACTGAAACCTTTTTTTTTTTTTTTTTGGTCACTTTTTTGCTCCTTGTCGATAAGTCTGGCCATGACTCAGGAGTGGCCGCATACCCCCTCCCGGTCCAGCCTCTGCTGTCTCACATCACTGCCTCAGACCTTTGTTACACTCACCTCTCCCCACAGGACTCTTCCCTCCTAATGCGGGCTGTCCACAGGGTCGGTGATCTGGGTGTGCGCGCTGGTTCTCCGGAGGGGACGGTCTCTGAGGTTCCACAAAGCTGCTTGTCCCGTGGGTTCCTGTCCCACTCTACCTCTACCAGCACCGCCTCTCCAGCAAGACTTTCTGTGCGCCTCTCCCACCTGCTCTTCAAGGTTCTGCAGCTCCGCAAATTGATGGCCATGAAATTCACCTGCCTGGGATGAGCCCCTGCCAGTACTTGACCAGTTTTATGTTTCCATATGGGTTTTTTGTCATGGTGGGATGCCCACGTGTATTAAACGACTTTTACCTAAAAGGGAAACATTGGATTGGATTTGAGCAGAGAAGAAACACTGGTTTTTCTTTCCAATTTAAGCAACTTTTTGAAGCACCATTTTATTTAAAAAATAATCTATGCAGCACTTTAAGAAACAACTATAGGGTGTTGTATATTATAAACTGGTGACATTCTATTAAGTTATGTACAACATGCTTTTTTATGCTTCTTGAGGTGGTAATGAGAAAAAGGTTTTGTGGTTTTTTTTAAAGTGTGCCTTGTTGTATTTCTTTTACCATTTATTAAAAAGCTGCTTTCATGGTAAAGTTAGGTAGGTTTCAAAGGAGGAAGTAGCGAAGTTAAGATGTGTAAATAATTTCTGTATATATGTGTAATCAAGTACAAATCTCGATGTATAATGACCGTATAAAAGCTGTCATGTTTGTGATGTCTAGTGATGTGGAAAATATAAGCCTTACATCCATTAGCTCACATGGTAATTAAAATTGGCATAATAAACATAGGCTACTAGGGGGAAAGGAAAATTAATGATCTCTTTCACCTGTGTGTTTACCAAATTATTGCATCTGGTTATGGAAGAAATATTACAAATAGCAGCTTCCAAAATATCTATATTGCATCAGAGGGTTGAAATCACTTCAATTAAAAACTACACATAAAGCCTTCACAGTTTTCAAAACCTTTCCAATCACTATAAAGATCTTGGAAGCCAAATGATTTAATGCCAGTTCCCTTAAACCAATAAAATATATATCCAAGATTTTTTATTTCTACTTATCATCAACTAGAGGCCCAGTGCACAAAATTCGTGCACAGGTAGGGTTCCTGAGCCTGGCTGGCAATCAGGACCAATCAAGGCCTTCCAGCTTCCACCTGGGGTCTTCCTCCATTCCACGCTGTCCCCTGGTTGTCAGTGCACATCATAGAGAGCAACTGAACTCCCAGTCTCCTATCAAACTCCCGAGGGGACACTTTGCATATTAGCTATATATATATATATATATATATATATATATATATATATATATATATATATATATATAGTTTTAATCTTGGATCTCGGATACTTAGTGCACTTATACTTAATTTATGTTATCATTTTTATTGAATTTATTTGAGTGAGACTTGTTAATAAAATTATACAGGTTTCAGGTGTACAATGCTATAATACTTCACCTGCATATTGCATTGTGTGTATTGACTTATACCCTGTCATATCCTCTCCATAGCACTTAACACCACATACTATAGTTGTTCTTTACTTATCTGTTCCTCCCCCTATGAAATCCAGAAACCATCGCTTATTCATGTTAATATTCTCAACACCTAACATAGTTCCTGACACAAACTAGGTGCTTAATATGCAGGAGATGAATGATTGATGGACAAAAGTGACGTTAAATCTGAAAAGAGAAGCTGGCGTCTCCTATTCCTAGACCTCAAAGAACAAAATTCTATTCACAAGTAGAAAGTTGCAGTTGAAAGAAGGCATTAGTTGTATTTTCCTTTAAGTAAGTGTATTTCATAGTTATGGCTATTCAGTGCCCTGGAGCTGTGACATCACTTGTGGAACTACAGTCTGGCTGCTGGAATGACAAACCAGAATGAGAGCATGACACTGTCCACACACGGGCCTTGATATTCAGGCATTCCGAGCTCAACACCAGGGACAGTCCTCTTTACAGTTGTTTACTAGTGGTTTCCATTTGGCAGAGAACATGAATTTTGGCATGGGACATCAATGTGTTCATTGACCTTACTACAGCTTCAAGGTGATGCTTAAATAATGGCTTCATTTTCTCTGAAAAAAATATTTTGTCAAATTGATGAAACAAAATAAAATTCTGGAAGAATTTCACAAGAGAAACCCATTATTTTTGTCTCCTATAAGATTTCATCCCATAGACCAACATAGACAAGATTTTCTCCCAAGTATAAAACTGAGATGTAGCTTACATCTAAAACCATCAAGTTGAAGTGGAGATGACACTTTAAGCCCTTGAAGTCAATCATTAATTTTTTGTTTCAGATGGTTATGAGTTCAGGGCTAACACTGGCCTGCAGCCTGGTCTCCCTGGCTGGAGTTAGTGCCCTTTCGCTTCCTCTGTTATCTTAAGAAAAACATAGCTTCAGCTCGCTGTGGGTTTGCGGGGTTTGGATCCGGATAGGCATTCAGCATGGGTAATAAACTATGAAAACACATAAAAATCTCAGCAAACTAGGAGGGAGGAAGATTGCTAAGAATTCGAGGGCTTTTCTCAAACACTCCTTTTTCACACATCCAGAATTTAAACTTAGATGTCACTCTTGTGGGATGCGCTGCCCACAGATTCAATATTTAATGACAGTGATGATGTAGAGTAGACACAGATCCCAGGATATAAAACTGGAAATGTAGCAGAGTAATCTTTCTTGTGCCACAGGAGGACAAGAAAAAAGAAAAGGTGAGAGCAGAACCGTGTGGAAAATTAAGCATTTGAAAACTAGCTTTCAAAGGAGAGTACAAAAACATGGGAGGTCTTTGTGTCCTTGGAGTAGGCAACATTTCTTAAACAGGACACAAAAGTAGTCCTGAGCATAAAAGAAAGATGTGAACTTAGACTATATTAAAATTCAGAGTTTCTTTTTAGAAATATAAGATACCATCCATGCAATGAAAAAGTACCCCATGAAAGTGGAAGGTAATATTATTAAGACAAAGGACTTGAATCTAGAACTTTTAAAAGAGAAAAAAATTTTAAAAAGAAAACTCAATAGAAAAAATGACTAATGATTTGACACTTTACAAAGATGTTCAGATGGCCGACAAACATATGAAATGGGGTTTAACTTCACTGATCATCAGAGAATTAAAAAATTTAGTTCAACTTCAAAGGTAAGTGAGTGTTTCTGTGTTTGCTCGTGTGTCTGACCAAGTCTTTGACGATGTGGTAGAACGTTCTTTTACTATCTTTATTTTACTTCATTCTGAATTTCATAGAGAAGAAAGAAGTAGGTTCCAAAGTTCGAAGGCTCTGACATGAAACCAGAGAATAAGTCTTGAGAACAGATCCCAGACAGTCATCGACAGACGTGGCTTCCACTGAGAAGTAGACCTTTGTGTGCGGCCTCTCCGTGACATGCGTTAGTTTTAAAATTGCCACATCTCAACCACATCAAACATCTAGATGAATATAACTGTCTCAGGCCATTCTCTTTAAAGTGAAAAGCAAAAAAAATAAAAGCAAATCTTTGAAGTCTGAAATGAGAAATGATTTACCCAAATCAGATGTTACTCAAATTCCAGTAACAAATAAGAAACTTTAAATTTTAATTATTCAATTTTTATTTGATCCTTGATCCAAATAAACAATCATTTGACTATGCCAGAGATAATGGATATAAACGTGTGTGCAGGTGTGATATTTTCAAGTCATTAACACCAATGAGCACAAATACAAGTTATTATTTACTAACTGAAATCCGCTTTGTCTGCCTGGTGCATAGTCCTTAATTTAGTCATTTCCAAATAAAGATCAGGTATTTCTAGGTCCGCTTTCAGATTTTTCCTTTCCCTCCTTTTTTTCTCCAGATTATGGGGTGCTGAGTTCTGTGTGTTAACAAAGAAGTAGTAGTGGGGCTGGCTGACGTGCCTCAGTGGTTGCGCATCACCCTATCTAAACTAATAAAAGCGAAATATTAAAATTAACCGTTTCTCCGAGACAGGGTAAGCCACGCCCACCAGCCAATCAGAGCGGCTGTATGCAAATTAGCCCAGCCAACATGGCGGCCGCCACTCACGGACCTGAGTAAACAGCCCTTTCCATTTCGGCAGCAGCGAAAGTGAAGCTGCGCCCTTCAGCTCAGCTCCGATTAAACTGCCTCTAGCGAAACACAGCTTTTTGAAACATTGTAACAATCATAGAATCCTCCGGAGCTGAAGGAAAGAGCAGCTCGGGCCTAACCAGTAAAAGTAACAATTGTTTCATTATAGACGCTGCGAGGTGAAGCAGAAGAGGCTTCGTTAGTAGTTAGAAGGCCGCCTTAAAGGAACAGTGTATCAATTATAGGAGATAAACAAAGGCCTTCAAGGAACAGTATCAATTATAGGAGAAAAAACTCCGGAAATCTGCGTCCAGCCAGCCTTGCTGGG